>JABUQX010025538.1:0-27500 GCA_015478945.1 Trachelipus rathkii
CGAAGACTTTTGACCGAGTATGGCACGCGTCACTTGCTCTCCAAGCTTCCTCCTTTTGGGTTTCCTCCTTCCTCTTTGCTCGAGATATGTCTAGCTTTCTTTCAATCGCTCAATGTCGGCTGTTCTTGATGGGGCGATTTCTTCTCTTTTCTGTCATAGTGAGTGCTCCTCAGGGGTTCTGAGTATATATTATTTCCTAACTTTACTCTCCTAGTTTTTTAATCAATCGTAATGATCTCACCTTGCACCTCTAACTCTATCAACTCATAGGCCGATGACTCGATCCTTAATGCAACTTTTCTATATCATATTTTCTGCTCTCTTTTTACTTCTAGAATTTTGCACTCTGGTGCTATATTGGCAAGCAGAAACATGACTCAAGAAAGTAATTTCCGGATGGGGATCTACTGTAACATTGTGAAATTCAATTCTTTAAAAACCCATTATAAATTCTCCTTCTCTAAACGCATTCTAACTTTCCTATCTTTCGAAGGTTCTCTCGTCACTACACTGTTGTACAATGATAAAACATCCCTTGGCCTTAAACGATACAATAAAACTGTCTATGGAACCTCGATCACAAACGGTTGCTAGAGGGCGGAGACTCACAAGAAAACTGGCGAGTTTTGTTTAGACTGCGAGACCTTTTTGTACCCTCTTCTCAGTTGCTCCAGCCAAAAACAAGGGTCTCATCCGCCCCTTTTATCTATTAGCTGCTCTCATATCTGGGGGGGGAGTCTCTGGTTTCACCTGGCTCTTGGATAGGGTTGGGTCAAAGGCCAAAAGGCTTATAAGATGTTTATAGTTATATAACTAGTTATAGATTCCTCTATTCTAGCAGGCAAATTTTCCAGTCGGCTAAGTCGCTCGAGGGAGCTTTATTCATTTGCCGTACCTCATCCACTTTTACGACGCCCTTCTTTAGCACAAGGAGTGCTTGTTATCTGTTTGTTTGACATATGGTTTCCAGGCTAGTTCGCTGTGGTGTCTTATTTTCATTTTCTCCGCCCTCTGTTCTGTGTCGCAATTTTCTTTCCTCTTCCTATATGTTCCTGCTGTAGTTTAACTCTGTAATAATATAAGCTACTTGCCGTCTGATACTGTATCTGCTGTAATGCTGCTAGACGAGTGAAAACTCTCTATGAGCGTGACTAACACCCCTCCTATTGAATAAGATTAATGCTACTGATCGGAGTGAGGATGGTGTTTGACAAACTTGTAACAAAAAACTTTAGGCTGTGGACAGAATTGTGACAAATGAACTATCCCCTTATCACCCAATCCAATAACATCATATCTATGTATTGAGTTTAAATCCGAAATCGTACCTACTTCAACATTCTGATTCCTTTCTTGGCTATTTGTGCAGCATTTTCCAGGCAGTTTGCTTCAACCTTTTCAAACTTAACTCTTAAAAACTAAACACGATGTTTCACTCTTAGGCTCCACAAGATACTACAAAGCTACTAAAGCGCCTCTACCACAAGTCCATTCATCATCAGAGATTGCAAATCTTTCTAATACGCGCAACCTCTCATTCCTTTCACACCAAACACAACACCAGATTTCAACCACAAAGCCCACTCATTTATGCATATGGTTTATGTTAGTTTTTCACAGTCTACAGCTGCGTTACCCTTTTGCCCTGTTCTAAATATCTATTACCTCTCTCTTCTTCCTCTCGAGAACATTTCATTGATTCTGAATTACCATGTATCCATATCGATTTGTCCAGTAACATCATTCGAGCCTGAAGACATAGTCGTCTCTCTTCAATAAGCCCAGAAAGTAGAATTTATTTATAATTCAAAATGTTTTAGGTGTCATTAAATTGGCCTGGAGGAATAGCCTGGACGTTTTTTAATGCAAATTTCCAATTTTATTATTCAACATATAACCAAAATATTGAAATTCAGATATATAGTACCAAATTTTTTAATTTTATTATTTAAACAAAAAAGATTCCCATAAATAAAATTATTAATCTACATACTAAACCTCTACGGGGGCTTTTTTCAACTTTTTCCATTAAATTTATCAGCATTTACATTCAAATTTAGAATCCTTAAAAGTACGATTAATTTCCCTAAATTTACATAAACGATATGTGAACAAATTATTTGGGAAAAGTCTATAAAATAAGTTTATTAAACGGTATTTCAGACATATGAAAAAAATTAAAGTGTTCATCATTATGCTAGCCCCTTCCGCTTACGGTTGATCACGACGCTTCTCTGAGCATGCATTACAATTCCTGGCAAAAGATAAGAGTTGGTGGGCCAGCCTACCAACATACCACCATCACTTATTGCATTCTACAACACGCAGGGCATACGATGTCGGCAATTTTCTCCCCCACACATAGGGATATATCATATAATGTAAGATGTGTCTAGAAGAGGGGTGTGGATATAAGTATTGTATATAATATGTGGAACAAAAGATGGTGTCCTCCAAGATGTTGTCTGGGGATGAGTGTGGATTGAAAGCAAGGAACTGAAAGGCGAACCATTAGGCCTGGAATGTCATACATACCAATAAATCAAAAATGGGTATATATATATATATATATAATAATATTATATTATGATATATATATAGTAATATATATATATATTATATTATATATATATATATATATATTATAATATATATATATACTATATATATATATATATATATATATATAATATATATATATATAATATATATTATATTAGATTTTATTTTTTATCTAAAAATTCTTAATATTTGTTCAAATAATCGGCAAAATAATCGGCAAAATTGCCGATGACGATGACGATGCCGATTGGAAAAAAAATATGCCGATTTTTGCCGATGACGATGACGATCTTGAGATTAATCGTCCATCATCTAATATAATATATATATATATATATAGTAAATCTGTGTATACTCAACAGCAGCGCTTCCCAACCTGGGGTACGCGTACCCCTGGTGGTACTCTGCATACCGGTTTGGGGTACATGAAGATAATGTTGATAATGGCGGAAAGCACCAACTGAAATTATTACAAGGCAGGTTTGAAGCATGCATTTATAAGATTAATAATTATTATGTACTTATATCATACTGTACAATGTGGTTACAAATTATTTAAATGCTGTTTTTATTTGTTTTGAATATCTCAGGGTATATACTATTATAGACAAGTTGAAATAATTTAAAATGTAAAATAAATATTAATAGGCTTAGAAGTCATTAAATTTGAGTCCTTTTGATTATTTAGCTAACCCTAAGAACATTACTATCCAACAAAAACAAACATTTTTTTTTTAATGTTTACATGAAAAGCCTAATTAAGGGGTAGCGTGGGAGTAAAGAAGGTTTGGGAAGCACTGCTGTAGACTTAAGCCTAAACCTAGATGCATATACAATCAGTGAGTAATTTTATCTCTTAGATAGTTTTGCATATATATATTATTCTTATATAATATAATATATAAATATTATATATATATAAATATATATATATATATATATATTTACCTTAGTATTATTATTATATTATAATATTCATAAAAAGTTTATATCTATAGATAATATATAGTATATAATATTAATAATATCTATTTATTAATAATAATTAATTATATATTAATATAATATAAAGTATAATATATATATATATTATATATATATGTAATAGTAGCACAGAGGGGTATCAGTATTGTCACCCCTGATTTTTTTATGAAAAATCACAGGATATGATTATATATACTAACTAGGAAAAAAAATAAAATCATGTATAAGAATAGTGAAAACGACAATCTGCTCTCTCTTTAGGAAAAAGTTTACCAGCCTCTCACAGTTATTAAAACCCAAATTAGACGTTTTCATTTTTATCCACCAAGTTAGGTTCTCATTTCAGGCCCTCTAGTTTAGGTTAAGAATAATGTTTTGTTAGGTATCAAGAGAAAATCATGTATATCGTTAATTAACAACTTATCATAACCTAACTAGGATGGCCCTAAAACGAGTCCAGGAGGACCACTAATTTTTTTTACATATAAGAAAGCCTAGGGAAAAATTTTAAAATTTTGAGAGACCGTAACTTTTTTTTCCTAAAGACTTAATCATTTTCAATTTTTTTAAGCTTCATTACTATTTTTTTTTTAGTACTATCCTGTGATTTAAAAAATTATAAGAAAATCCTATGGGAAAAATCAAACTTTGAGAGGCTGTTAACTTTTTTTTCCTAAAGAGGCTGCAGATTTTCGTTTTCACTACTTCTTCCTTATCGATTTTTTTTAAGTACCGGTATACTTCCTATGGATTTTCATAAAGTTTGGAGGTGACACACCTTGCACCTACTATTACCTATATTATTATTTATTTATATCCTGTAATATATATAATATATATATATAATTTATTATTATTTATATAGTAATGGGAAACATATGGTACACATTTTTTAATATGATATAATCTAATAATAATAATATATTTTGATTACTATAATTTTATATATTACATAAAAATATAGGGGAAAATTTCTGGTATTTTTTATTGAAAATATTTTCACAGTTTGATATATCAAGTTTAAAAATGTGGGATTAATCAATAATTTTTTAGTGATATTGATTTATTGATAATACTGAAACATATTCTCCAGTGTTTTTATCGCTCCTATATTGAATGAAGTGAATGACGAAAAGTTAGATTTCCATAGCGTTATTTTTTATATTTTTATTAATTTAAACTTAAAATGTACAAAAAGCAGTAAAAAAAAAAAAAAAAAAAAAAATAAAATTATTTTTTGTAAATTAATAAATTTAATTATAATAGTTTTTAATATAAATATTTACATGAACCCAAGTCAGTATATTACACAATTACCTATAGTTTTAATTCACCATTCATGTTAATGAGATTATATAATCTTTACAATTACCAGAAAAAAAAAAAATAGGAATACCAAATAAATGTTTGTCACAATTATATTTATAAAATTTTTTAAAGAAAGTTAATTAAGTCTATTTGCAAGATTTATAAAGCAACAGCAGATAAGACTGCACTGTCGCATGTAAAAATGAAAATACACATAAGCTAAGCAACCTTTTTTGATTTTGTTCAAAATTTATACTAAAAATGAACTAGATTTTGTAATCACAGCTTAGGAAAACAGACAAAAATGAAAGCCTTTATATTAGTAACTTTTGTAAATCTCTTATTCAAATATATTTGTAGGTCTGCAAAAATTATATGTATTTTTATATTAGTCCCGAGCATGCTTTTATTTTAATGCATTATATGCTAAAAAGCAAACTGTATTTAAAAAACGTAAACAAAATGTGGAATGTTTTTAAATCACATGCTTTGAGTTTTAATTTAAAAAAAAAAAAAAGTAGCTTCCACCTTTTTTAGGTATTTAAAAAAGGTTCAAACATCTCAAAGGTGGAAGCTATTTTTTTTTTTTTTTAATTAAAACCCATAAAGCACAGATGATACACTATACAAAGTAATACCTATATTATTAAAACAGCATGTGATTAACCTTTGTTTGTTATAAATTGTTATTCTTCGCCGTAACAATTCAGTGTTTGCCAAACTTTTAAAAGTTGTAAGAATAAATGCTAAATCGTGTTAAAAAAATAATGCTACGAAAGCTAAAATCAGTACTTAAAGGCTAAAATAATGCTAAGCAACAAAGTACCAAAAAAAAACTAAATACTTACATTTTTTAATATTTATTAAATTTTTTCAATGTACAGTATATTATAGAATTGAAGGTTGTTAATAATGAACTCTAAATAGCATATAAATCTTATTGAAATAATGGTTGAAGTATGCACATAAGGCGAATGAGAATGAGACCAGATCAAATCCCAGACTAGAATAAATATAAAAAACATTTGCTAGTCTGGGATGTGATATACTGTAATGTGATATATCCTGGTGAGCAAATCCTCCTTATCATATTATATGTTACAACAAATTATCCTATTTTGGTGGTATCTGCTGGAAGTAGCCAAAGAAATGAGATTGATAATCATATTATGATGTACCCAAAGACATGATAAGATATTCGAACTAATGCTTTTTTCCGTCAGTAATTTGGCGAAAATAGGGATTAGCCTTCAAAGCAGCCGAGGCTAGCGAACAAAGCATCAGCACTAACATATAAATATGTTGTAGCCAGGACGGACGTACGGACTCGAAGTGATTTTGGGCCAAGCCATACACATAATAGCCTTTCTACTAAAGTTTACCTTTGTTTCTAGGCACACATTTGTTTTATGGCCTAGATCACCATCACGGCCTCATTTTAAGCCAGCTATTCTCGTGTGTGAGTTGTAGAACCAAAGAGAATTTCTTTAGCGGCTATTACCAAAGGTAAGATATCACAAATAATAATTATTGTATTACTGTTAATACATATAAAGGTTATAATAAAGTGATACATACATTTTATATAATGTTTTTGAAACCCCACCTATAGTCAAAGTAGGCCGCAGGGACCTTAACCAGGCATTGATGTTTGCAAACCATATGTTAGTATTAATTATTTTCACCTATAGAAAAAAACTAAAAAATAATTGAAATACTTTGATTGTTTTAATTGGGATGTTAATATAATAACTCTTTGATTAAGTTCTAGATAAGACCTAAGTAACTTCTGCCTGCTAGGCTGTTGTTAATAGCACTTACTTAACTTAGTAGGTAAAATTGATTAGTAGAGGTAAAAGAGAAAGAGATAGATTGAAATAGTGAGAACCTTTGAAAAATACGATTGTACCTTATGCAGTTTTCATTAACATTTTTTATTCATAAATTTGATTTTTGAACATCGAAAAGTTTCTGCGGAAATTCTCATTTTTTATGATAAGTGAAGAACTTTTTTTGTGCCTAAGTAAATTCTAGACAATTATATCCAATAGTGGTAAGTACAAAGTCCACTAAAACATTGTGTTTAATATATGTGGAAGCATATAATAGTTTTGTATATCCCTACATCTACAATACTAAAATAAAATCAAATATAGAGAGATATAGGGAAAGTATAAACTAGTTTTTTATGTTCCTTTCCTCTGAAGTGTTTGTTAAATGAAAACCTTCAAATTTAAAGAATTAAAATTTTAACTAAAATATAGATATAATTCCTGGAATTTTCAAAAATTGCAACTGACAGCATGCCTTTGTCCAAGTGGCTTTCGTTTTGACTGAATTGAGCTGAGAATTTTGGTTTCTGTTGAGAGTTGAGTTGAGTTGAGTTTTATAATATATATTTTGAAGTTGAAGAAGATTTTTGTAAACATTCTAAAAATAGCAGTATTACTATTACTTTGAATAGCTACTGAATTTGAATATTTTTGAGAGATCTCAACTTGAATCATGTTTTTACATTGCCTGACTATATGTAAAATTGGAGAAATCTAATTGCTTTTATTTGAGCATCATACTATTCTTCCATCTGAGAAGAGTGAAGACATAAGTAAGAATGGGTAAAGATGACAAATGGAATGAATTGACTATGTTTGTCATCTCCACTTTGTAACAAATACACTCCTTGAATCTTATATTTGTTTTCAAGTGTACCATACAATGTATTTCCGAACTTCTGTCCTAATAAAGTCAGAGAGTATTTTCATTTTGTGAGTGGGGGAACAGAGCTATGGTCTCCTATCTTATAATTCTTTGGATTGAGTTTTAATGTTTGACTGAGAGAGATTTCTATTACCCTAGTCTTGGGCACGCAAATTAGATAACCGATAAGACTCATACGCAAATAAAATTGCAATGTGAAAAAAGTCTTAATAAAACTTTTTCATGTAAAGTATTTTAGTTTATGGTTCTATATGTTTCTTTGTTCCTGAAGGGATGGATAGTTGTTTTTCATATTGGGGTTTGGTGACCCCAGTTGCTGGTTATGTATTTTCCTTAATACATTCGCCTATATTTCAAGAAATATGAATTTTAGCAAAAATTTTCCAAAATTTATTTTTCTAAGTGACTCATATAAGTTAAAAGTCTTGAATTAATAACATTGATAATTTTAAAGATATGCTGTTAGCCAGTTGAACTTGATATGTAAGTTTTAAGGTCGCTTATTCTTATAGTTTTATTGAGATTATTTCCCCTTTACTGTTCGTATCATTCTCTTCCAAACTGATCCCACCCAATGGATTATAGATTTAGAATCTTTGTAATTGTTTTTAAATGTTATTTGATTAAAATTTTGTGTAATCCTGTACTGAAGACAATAGATTCTAACAGTATTTGTAATTCCTACCTTGTTTGAAATTCTTACCATTATCTGAGTAAAACTGGAAGGTATAGTCCACATATATATTTGTGAATTTTTTACGTTTGGAATGAAGTAAAAATTGATTCGTTCGGATATAATCTGGTAGGACATCTAAGATGAATTAGCTTAATATTATAATAGCAAATTGTATGATATAAATTAGAATAATTTTTGATTTTCTATTTATTATCATCTACAAAGCGATGTCCTGTAAAATCCAGCACATTATGCTCAAAAGAACGCACAAAATCAACTCTATGATGAGGAAGATTAGTCATTTTTGGTTATTTAAAGGGAATACTGTTAATATTAAGAATAGGAGAAGAATTGAGCGGTGCGATTTAAAAGATGATGTACTGACGAGGATCCTTATGTCATTGAGATTGATGTAAGAATTGAGTTTTGAGGCATTCAAAACAACTATGTTTTCTCTTCCTCAATTAGTGATATAAGAGAAATCAGTGATTATTTCGTCTAAGGCAACCTGCCTAGTATTAGCTAATTGCTGTTGAGTGGGGACGTCTTTCAAAATGAATGAACTAATTAACAAAGGATGGAATCGTTACCGTTAGATTTGATAGAAGAAGAAGTGATAGAAAGGTTAGCTTAACTTTGTTTATGCTTAGAATTTTAATACAAATCTTAAAATTTAATTGCTCATTTTTAACTATTAATTTAAATACCTTTGGTCCTACTTTAGTGTGTTATTATTTGTCCACGTCTTGATATTTACTAATTATAATAGAGACATACTTTGCGGAAGCTTACCACTGGCTTGAATTTTAAGGTAAGCTTTTAGTGACTTCTCTTTTAACTCTTTAGGTCTTACATATTTACTGAATACACTGTTTCGCTTTTATTTTCCATTTTTACTAAGATATCATTTTACATAAGATATCACAAATCTTATTGTAGTTTTCTTGCAATTTTTTTATGTGTATGTGAATTCGTGCATACGCAAGTGATTGGGCGAATGACAGAAAGATAGTCTTTGCTGGCGATCTGCAGCTTATCTCGTCTTGGATTTATGCTCTATATTTTAAAAAATATTATATAATATTTATTATAGTTTAAAGAGGCAGACACACGGTGCCTCAGTGGTGTGTATGTAGCATACGATATCTGCCTAACCAACCAAATATCATCCATTATTAACATTTCAAAAAGTGTTTAGAAATGAAGAACATGAGAGAGGGTTTCTGGCTAATAGTCGGAGTTTCCTGTGAATGGAGCACGCATGATAGTATATTTTCTGTAGTGCTTAGGTGTCTCTCCCTTAAGGCTTTGCTATAGCTCGCGAATTTCTCTCTGCTGACTAAGGAATCGGATAATTGGATTTCGAGTACGGAATTATCGCCTATCAATACATGACCCCCTGAATGCAGTTGCACTCGAATGGGCGAATTGGGAAGCGTCAGTGACCAGTCTGGAGCATATGAATTAGATGACATGGTGGGACTGCTGTAGAGACTGTGTGGATGTGAGTCTGGTCTGATCTTGCTCTAGAATAGGGAAGATATAATAAAATATAAAAAATGAAATGCTTAATAATCAAATACATCCGCAGTTTTTTTTTGCGGCCAAACCTTTGCGCAATAGCAATAAGAAGAACTGAGATTTGTTAGTCAACTAAAGTTTTAACCAATTACCGAATTATAGTGGATAACAAACTAAATATAGCGAAAATTAGGAATCAAACGACGGTATATATACCACCATTACCAAGTAGAAAATAGACGATAAGACTAGAATTAAGTTATAAATATATACATGATTGGCAACTCTGATAAGGTATACGTGAAATTTCAGTGAATGCAGTAATAGATTTTTCTTGAGATTTGATATCGAGCCATGGAGAGCAGTAAAAGTTTACTCAAAGTCTATAATGATGGATCGGATACCAAAACACTTCATGGAAACTTGTATAATTCACGTAAAAGTGTTGTTTTATGCAGTAAATAAATTTGGAAATTATTTGACTGACTAATAGTTTCTTTATTGTTAGTTGTTTCGTTAGAATGTGTCTATCAGGCAGAATCAAATATGTACGTTCGAGAACGCACACTAGCAGTATATAACAAATTCTCAATAAAACTATTGATGCGATCAGCAAAAGATTATAGAGTGTGGGGAATTCCATTATATTTATATTTGTCGATTTGTGTAATTGATGTCTTTTCCATGCTCTATTCGTTTTTTTGCATATATATATCTTCACGAATAATTGTAATAATCAAGAACATTCTCTCTATATATGTACCAATATAAAGGGGGCTCTGCTGAATCGCGGATACTGGGAATTCTATAGAGGTATGCTGAGATCGAGATTCCACCGGGATTCGTGATGCAAATGCGGCGAGACGAATGCGAAGCCAAACATCTCATGTGCCATTTATTGCTCACTGGTATTACCTTATGGTATTCCTTTAGTTAAAAAAACAAGATGACTATAATCTTTTCGTGAAGTTCTCTTTAGAGAAAATACTCGATTAAATAGGTAAACCGCATATAATGCAGGAGTCGGGGGCACTCAGGCTCACCGAGATAGAAGACACTGGCTGGGGTGTGTGTGACGGATATTTAGAGTTCTAAAATCACGAGAATGGGAGCATCGCTCTGCATGTAGGCTACACAAATGGTGAAAAAAAAATGTTGTGTGCATTACTAGGAACGAGGTCCGGAAAGCGTGAATAAAGAAAAAAGAAAGGAGTATAAAATATAGAGGATCGCATTTAATAATTCTTCGCTGCTACTTTCTCAAACGCAGAAGTATAATTAATGTTCTTACTAGTTGGTGTCTTTGCAGCTTGCAAGTTAATTGATTTGATCGACTTTAGAGTACGACTCTGACGATGATATTATAGCATATAAACAATGGATTAGGGAGCGTCTACTTGTCACATTAATACGGATGAATAAATATTTAGATTTTAAATACTCAGTAAAATTTATGTTATAGTGGATTTAATAAGGTGACGTTAGATGAATGTGTGTCAATCCTCCAAAAGTTGAGTATATACTATAAACTGGATGAGAAAGGATACGTATTAAAAATGGGAGATGGCATACAGAATCAATTATTGAAATATTCGATATAGGTAAGTACCTGATAGGTTTCAGGTAGTGGAATCAGTACAAAATAAGTATTTTATTTAGACCACATTACCAAAATAATAATTTTAAATGATGAGAAAGAAATCCATGCGAGTAAGGGTGAGGGATATTGCTATGTCTATGTACTAACTAGAAATAGTCCAATTATGAAATTACCTACAGGCGATAAGGGATAGGTAACTGTTAATAATAATATGCTGTAATAGTTCACCGATGATCACTTATATAGGATGTAATTTAATATTGCTGCAGTACATGAAACTGCGGTAGGAGAAAGAGAAGAAAAAAATTACGTGCCATCGATATAGGAAGGGCTGTTATACTATTGCGCATAAGGTCAGACTTAATAAGGTTCTCACGGTTGATCTTTTCGCGATAGAACAAACTATACTAGATAGATTTTTTGAGGAAGGACAGAGACTCACAAAGACTGTAGGGAGACGTAATTTGGATCTTCGCATATCTCTCGAATTTCTCGTGTACCTTTTGAGTAACGCACATCGTGACTGACGCGCACGTAATACGAGAGATGCAAGGCTAGAAGTTGAATCGTAAGGTTGTCTTCATGGATAGAGGTGAATTCATCTATTAAGCCGGACACTTCCAATATGTAATATGCTTTTGAGCAATTTTGAACCACCCAAACGGTTTGCACTATACTCTAGCGTATGTGGTAATAAGAATTATATTTGAGTTTTATTAGATGAGTTGCATACGTTTACTACAACTTAAATTAGAGTCTTCTGATCGATCATTAATTTTTTTGAAAATCGAAATTTGTTTTAATTGTGACACAATAATTAATAAATCTGAAGATTTTATTAATTAGAATGTATGTAATTAGACTTATGAAAATTGTTAACAGGATTTGTAACCTACAGGAGCACAGCTTGCTGCAGTTTTGAGACGAATGTTTTTGACGAGTAAGGTTTTATACTTGATACTGGATTGGCTAAGTTGACAGCTTGAATAATGATATCTACAATGGAGAGAAGGTAATGTGTATGTCCGAGATTACAACAGGCACGCGAAAATTGTAAGTAAGGAGTGAAATGAGTTGTAATAATAAAAAGATATAGGACAGGTAACGATTATTTCGAGAGAGTAATTACTAATCGATATGATTATGACTAATATATTATAATAATGTCGATGAAAGATTAATCACTAGTAATGTTATCTAATATATATATATTATACCAGTAATAATAATGAGTTTGTATTGGACACGTTAGCTTATACCTGTAAACATTTTCTGTTTATGTATTACTGTTACGAATAGGTGAGAATATGATATGATATCCTTAAGGAAGAATATTATATTAATTTTATTACTATTCTCATATGAGTTCAATGATAAAGGAGAAATGCTAAGATAATCAAACTTCTTAGTAGCTATGAGTAAAGGTTAATAGAAAGAGTTGTAGTAATTATAATATATAAACGAGTTTTAAGTTCCGATGTATATTTCTAGCTAAAGGAAAATCTTGAGGAATATCCTCTAAAAATGTGAAAACCTAGGAGAACGGCGCTCTATAAATAATAACATATATAATCGGAAACCTTATAATACTTTAACTATGAAGCAATAGCTATTAGCAAAGTGTCCGGATTTACTCTCGTTGTCAGACATTTGTAGTATAATTCAGTATATATTACTTAGTTTGAAATAAGATTTGGAGGGTTTTAGATTGAAGATTGACTGAGTGTCTTTCTTGAGTTAATTCTATTGATAAACTCTGGGATCTATACCAATTATTAGGGAAGTAGAAACTTATATGAGAATATGATTGTAGGTTAGTCTCTATTCTTTTATGTCCGACCTTATATATATATAATTAATGTATATATATATATATATAGGATATAAGATATTGAATTATAATGTAGTTTATAAAATGATTTTTGGTAGTTACTGTTTCCTTAACTCTTTTTTCTCATTCATATATTCTAATTTATATCTTCATTTTTATGTAAAATGAAACTCTAGGTTCAACTTAATTAGTTATTTTATTTATGAAAGGACGCAAAGTCCTGTAGTGTTACTGATTCACTTGTTGAAAAGTGGCAGACTCAATATGTTTTGCTAATACTCAATTATCTTTTTATGAAATTAGGAAATCATAAAGTCTCTCTTTTAATTATCTATATTTTAAAATGAAGGTACTGTATCAACTGAGCCTATTAAACATAAATTCGAATAAATAGAAGACGATTTTATTTCAATTATGAAAAAATAAAGTTGTAATATAAAGTAAATAGTTTGTAAACAATAGTCCCTTTACTGTTATGGTAGATATCTCTTTGTAAAGTAGTACGATTATAGCAAGTCCGCAGCCTTTTTACCAGTGCGTATTTTTTCGAACTTATCCTCACAGTGACTCTTATCTTCTTTTAGCGAGTCGATAAAAATTGTATTGAATTATCTAGTAAATTCGATCCGCGAGCCTTTTCTAATGAAGTTTTAAAAAATTCTCTAATACGTTTTTAGCCGTGTGTATTTTGTGTGAGATTTTCTTTTTCTTCCTAAATCTGATACAAACATTCGACTATCTTAAAATAAAGGGTTATTATTATTATAACTATATTATATCTACTTCGACTATAATGCTAATATTTATGTCACTTACGCGCTCACAAATTTTATAGCCATAAGATCGAACATAAATTTTAAAAATTTTTTTACAAAGTTATATTGGATATACATACATATTATATATATATATCAGTAAGGCCACTACCTGCACTCGTGCTAATAATAATAAATATAAATCAACGAATAAAGTTGACATTTTAAAAACTAATCTTTATATTTGCAAATTTATAATGTACGTATATATTATACTTTATTTTTTTCAACTCATATCTTTAGTTGATTAGAAGTTTTCATTAAAATGAAATTAATTCATAATATAATCATCTTCACATAAACATTATGGACATGAAATTGATAAAGTAGGACGAGGATGATTAGAGACGCATGAAAATCATGGGGTGCATCTTCAATAATATTAAATATATATAGACTTAAACTCAGCTATAGTTGTCCACAAAGCTATGATAAAAGTATGTATTATTAGCTCTTCTTTGAAGTAAAATTTATTTATTCATAAAAAATAAAATAATTCAACAAAAAATATTATATGCATAATTTTATAAATATTTTAATTTATATCCAATATTTAATTTAAAAAAAGAAATAAAATATAGTGCATATAAATTTTTCTCTTTGACTTTTTTTTTAGAATTTATATAAAAAAATATAATAATAGTTGCAGTATAAAAATTTTTACGGTTAAGGTTAGTACGCAAGAATGACTACTACCAATAAAACATCGGTGCTACCTATACGTAACTATACACTAATCGGAATTCAAATCCAAAACCCATATCTAAAATTAAAGTCAAACTCCATAATGATTATGATATAAATTTATTTCAAGTTTTCTTTCCAGATAAGCCATAATAGAAATGAATAATACTTTAACATTGTATAACAAATGAAAGATTATGTAAAATTTAATAAAAAAGTGTAATACAATTACATTACGTACATATATTAGTAACCTACTATTTTATATACTATAATTTAATAATTGTAACGGCTCGTACCTCTACAAAAATGTAACAACCAAAGTTCAAATTTGAATACGGTCTGTACACTACGTCTTCGTGTATGAAAATACTATATATTGTTTATTCCTGTTCTAAATGGTATAATAACTTATATTAATAAATAACACTCATGTTATTTAATAGAAAAAATATAATTTAAATAAACATTTTACAATTGTTCTAATTAGCACTATTTCGGATAAAATAATAATTCATATATTTATAAATTTCTAAATATCTGAATTTGAATAGGAAAACTATAAAGATATAATATATTAAGTAGTAACCAAGACGCGCAGTATATAACAGAGTAGAAAATGCGTATAGATGACGCACATGCCTACTATGGAGATTGCACCCCAGCAAATATCTTAGAAACTATATATACCTAATTCGTTGAGTGTAACTTTATTTATTTGTGAACCGATAAAGTAAGTAATAATAATTTGAGAGATATAATGACAGATCAACAGCACTGATGAATTATTGGAAGTTGTTGTGTTCTTATGTGCTTATTCTTTTTTTTTTAGTTGTTATATTGAATATATATTAATTCATGTTTAAGAATTTTTGACTTTTAATTTGAAGAAAATATTTTAGTAAATAAACTTTTTTTTTTTCTCACTTAGTCATACTGAATATGTTTTTAATTCTTTTCTAGATTCCTCTCTGTATTTTAGTTCTAATATATAGTGTTTTACAGGCTGGTATTACACCCACCGCATCTTATAAGGTGTGTGAGGAGGGTGGAGAGTGACTGTTATAGCGAAAGATTACACGGGTAAACTACTCGCTAGCTCAGTCGTTCGGCCTCTTAACTTCTAAAGTAATTTCGAAATTCAGTCAGGTAATCTGTCCGCGCCTGAACCTCGTATTAACACACATCTGCGTAGCTGACCAAGCAGAAAACAGGCTTACTATGGCAAAAGACTCTCAAGAGAGTTCACAACTAAAATTATTTAACAGAGAAATATAGTAAATTTACGTATATGCACCAGAGTCGTCCCTGTCGTTCTCTCTTCTCTCTGCCTGTTTCGTCATCTTCTCGCTTTCTTTTCTCTCATATCACTCTACCATTCGAATCGCTATGTTCTTATATTCCCACGAATGCTAATCCTTCATACACTACTACCTTCTCCTCAGTCCTTCACTCACCATCATCCTCACTCACTACCCTTCATCATCTCTCTCTCTACAGTTCTATAATCACTCATATATACCTTACATATATATAATATATATATATAATATATCAGATTTCTATTTCACACCGTATCTCAATACCCATTCCATTCACCGTGACTTCTTTATCTGTCTGTGCTCTCCAAATTACTATACAAGGAGGTATTCTACTAATATTACCTATCTAATATAAATATAATGGATGGTAGCTTATTATTATTAACGTCATCGGAACAAGACCATCAGAATATTCTACATTAATTTTAGTCAAGCATTTTATGTAAATTTATAAAAGGGAATTTTTTACGTATGTGTTGTGTATTAATGTACGTAGGATCTATTAATAAAATATATATTATATATATATATACTATATATATATATATATAATTATATATATATATATATATATAAATATATATATATATATATATATATAATTTATATATACTTATAATGATTATATATATATATAATATATATATATATTATTATATATTAATATAATATATAATCATATATAATATATATACCATTATGTATATAGTTATGTATACTACTTGATAACTTATACTTTTATCTGGATTAAAGGATATTTTACAACAGAGAATATTCATCTTATATACTGAACTATATACTATATATTATCATTGGATAGTAGCCTTTCATTTTATAGGAATGGATTACAGAGTCACTAAATGTCTATATTATATATATATATATCTAGTATTATACTTAACTTATATAGTCATGTATATGTACCAATGCGTTTGGCGCATACATGTATATGTTACATCATCTAGCGCATATACTAATATAATATAATATAGCACAATATAATAAAAATACATCAAAATTTTATGATTTAAATGAAGTCTGATATTATATTATTCCAAAACTATTTTTTTCAAAAAATTGATTTCGAGGAAAACCGGTAGTTTTTGATATATAGGCTAATTGATTATAGAGCAAAAATATATATAAAAAGATAGAGACATGAGTTTATCTTCCTTTAACGTCATCTTGAGAACACGAGACTAAAACTTTCGTATCTCTGATAAGCCGCTATATATAATGATAGTGTACTTAAACTTAACTTAATTTTTTGAGGCCTCACCAAAATTCCATAAGATATATCGCCTCTTTAATATATAAACATTAATCCTTACATATTACACAGGAGCATAGGCTAAAATAATGTGAGATACATTCAGATGAAAAATATTATACAATATTCTTTTTCTCGCAAATCAAATTTAGAGAATCTGGAAAATTTATATAGTTCAATATATGTGCATATATTTTATATATTATTAGTAAATGTTTCTTAGTATATATAATAATTATTATATAACATTATTATAATATATTAATAGTAATTAAAAAGTAAAATAATATATATATTGATATATTTATTTTATTAATTATAACACATTAGCCTGTGATTTTTAATTTTTTTATTAGAGGATGATGCCTACGGCGCTCCTGTGCTTACACCTATTATATACCGTATAAAGCCTGCTGATAGGTATATATAAGCCTGATTATATATATAGTATATTAGTTTATATATATATATAATATACCACTGGAAGAGAGAGAGAGAGAGGGAGAGATGAGAGTAGAGAGGAGAGCCCGAGACGAGAGATGATAGAGAGGAGTTAAGAGGTCTAAGTAACTTATTATTATATTTAAATTATTTGGTATATATTGATATATTAATATTCAATATTAATTATTAATTAATATATATATATATATATATAATATTAATATATATTAAGTATATATATTATATATTAAATTATTATAATATATATATTTATATAATTATTAATAATATATATTTATATATATATATATAATTAATTAATATATTTAATTAATTAAATATATATATTTATATATATATATTAACCTTAGTTTTAGACCATTTAATTAATTTCGTGAGCTACTATATTATTCTATGATACACCATGCGGATACATCACTATATGAACCTATTATATAACTCTAGCACCATATATTTAATAACCTGACTTAAATTATATATACTTATCTAACTCATTTAACCTATATACTAACCTTATATACACTAACTTATAATGAACCGGAACCTTAACGCTACCTAACCTAACTTAACATAACCTATCCTAGACCTACTATACCTGTTACTCACTTATACACCTAGCGTATTAACACTATAAACCTATCCTACATATGATCACATGCACTATATACTATAGCTACTCACTATACATAGTATTATATATATATATATATATATAATATTATATATATATATATATTATATATATTATATACTCATAGGTCATATGAAGTACTTCAATTATACCAGGTAATATGATGCCTATAGCCTTATATATTAGTATATAGGTATTAAATTGAGTGTCCTAAACATATGAATAGTATTATTATTTGTAGGTACCCAAAATTATTAAATGAACCTGATTTATTATGAATACTAATTTTTAAATTTATCAAATAAGATAGGGAGCTCACTATCTAAAAATAAATATATATAATATAGAGAATGTTAAGTTGTGCAAGTTTGAAAAATTTCACCTTTCGCCGCGCACTGACCGCAATAATGCAGACCACAGCGGTATAAGTAGCACTTTCACTCGCGGCAAACAGATTTACAAGCACAGGCTTAAGATTTACATGTCATTTTTATTTTTATTGTAGAAGTAGTGGTATTGGTAGTAGGCCTATAGTCTTGATATTTCCCGCCATGTTTAATGTAAGTAATTGTTTCCCCGGTGACTTGGGTCACATTCTTCACTAGAAAAATAATTATTAGTCCTTATAGTAAACACTTGCTTGATTCCTCACTTACATTGAAAATCAACTAAACTAGTTAATTTTTTCTTGGAAATAACAAATTTTGAAAATTAAAATTTCCTGTAACTGTAATTTCCAGTTTCAGTATTTTACTTTTTTACAAAAATATTTTTTTTTACAAAAATAAATTAAATAAAATAAATAATATATTAAATAATATTGGGATGATTACTATAATAATAATTAAAATTTCTAACAAATAGAGAAAAATGAAAGTTTAAAATGAAACTGGTCTCCCACTCTACTAACTACACACTTTACTTTTACTCATATACACACAAGTTCTACTGTTATTATTATATATAATTCTTTTCGTCAATAGGAAGCTTCAGATCTGCTTTGTTTCATTAATATGATAAATTTTTTGATTGTTCTCTCCTTCTGACTCATTAATTTTGCTGTAAATTTTTTTAGATAAGTTCATTAGCTGAAAGCCTCTTATAAAAATAAAGTCAAAATAATTTCACTCTACACTATTTTATTTATTATTATTATTATTATTATTATTATTATTATTATTATTATTATTATTATTATTATTATTATTATTATTATTATTATTATTATTATTATTATTTATTACTCTCAGGATTAGTTATCTATTATGATCATTTATTTTGCTGTAAATTGTTTTTTGATAGTTTACATCACTCACTCAATTATACACATTATTTATTTAATTATCTTTCTTACTATCTATTATCATACTTATTATTATTATTTTAACTTATATAATATTATACTTTATTATTTATCTATAAATATCTTATTATTATTATTATTAATTATTATTATTATTATTATTATTATTATTATATTATTATTATATTATTATTAATATCTAATTATTAATATTATTATTATTATTATTATTATCACACGCAGATTTACTTAAGACCATAATTAAAAGCTCGCTTTTCGCTTCCTTGCACATTTTCTCTCAATTCAATAATTATTTTATTATTATTATTATTATTAATAATTATTATTATTATTATTATTATTATTATTATTATTATTCACATAATTTGTTGTTATTATTATTATACTATATTATTACTCTAATTAACAAATGATATTAATTATACTTTATCACTTACACTATATACATTTATATTCCCATATAGTAACACTTATTTATTATACTATATTTAATTTCATGTATTAAGTACACTATTTATTATCTAATTCTTTATTATTATATTAGAAAATTTCTTTAAATTTTAGAATTATATGATTTATTCAATTCTATTAACTTATTATTATATTACTCATATTTATTTATCACTTATTATTGAACTTATTATATATTATTATCTAATCTCATACTATAAATGTATTACTATCATTATATATTATTATTATTATTATTATATATTATTAGATTCAATTATTCACTCTTATTAATAAACACTAGTAATTACACTAACCCATATTCACTTACACGCACACCCATCCTTCATAATCATATTCGTTATCAGATATATATATCTATATATATCATTATTTACTAATCTTATCATAATTACAATATTATTGATATTATCTTGAATATGCTATTATTATAAAATCTTTTAGTTAAATTTCTTATACTATTGATTAGAATAGTAATTTAACTGCCTCAGCATTGATGCCCCTATTATCTATACTTTATTGACTAAGTAGAGGTTCTCTATTTGTTAGATTATAATTATATTGCTTGAGCGCAGATCTTTGAAGAACAATTACTTTATATTGTGGAGTCGCGATCTGCAAATAAGAGGTTTTTCTCTCTGACTGTATTTATTATAACAATATATCTCTTAGATCGCTAGCTACCATTTTCATATATCGTAGAAACTCTTGTCTCAGTAATATTAATAGATACACTAACATAAACAAAAATAACATTAAATTGAGTCTTCACCGCCTAGTTCACAGCGAACCTAATAACCAGTGAAGCATCAGTGCAAATGGGCCATCACGCAAGGATGACAGCACACACTCACTGCTTAGGCACTCGAAAGCAGTTCTACATATTGATACACGCTTCGACGTTATCCCGCAAGTCCGAAGTAACATAGCAAACGCTCAAACTTTATAAATATTCACAGCGCGCTCGAGAAAAAACGAAAAAATGATATCAATGTAATCCAAACACTCTAATTCAAATAAGAATTTACACATTCTTCATAATAATACTCTACTACATGAGGACTACCATTTATATTTAGTATCTACACACACTCATTAACATTTTTATTAAAACATTTTCGCCGAACTTAACACACCTGTACACTCATCCACACGAAAAACAATTCTCCACTTTTTAATATATATCTTATATCTAAAATGCCATATAATTCTCATTTAATATAAAATATATAACAAATTTCGGTGAGATTAGACAGGTATAAAAGAAAAACAACCAGACTCGAAGCTCCTTGAGACTAATATACTTTCATATACCGAATATTATATTATCTAATAACCTTTACAATACATGAATAAGCCAAATTTTCTAGTTAACAAAACTTACATACTCATACAACCTTAAAAAAGACGATTAATCAAGCTACATTAAATCTAGAGGTGCATGAACCATATACAAAGCCAAAATCGAATAATTTGGAGTTCTAGCTATGGGCAAATTAGCAAACTTCTTTAGTTATACTTCGAGCCTATATTTATATGCACTGTATACTATACACTTTGTTTATAATTACTCCAGAGCTTACAAACACCTCAATACTCAATTAACATAGACTTCAACTAAACCTATGAATGTTTTGGAACACTGCGCTATACATACACATAAAATGAGACTTTAACTCATATGTTTTAACTGCTTTAACTCATATAACTATTCACGTAATACATTCTAAATATCCACAAAATTCCATGTCACACTTGCAGTTAAATCAGGTCAAAATTTCACCATATAGAAGAAGACAACTTGAGCGACCTAAACAACCAGGGGGGACACAAGGCTAAATGCTTTCATCAGTTTTGTGCTCAAAAATATACTAGTCATAAATCGCACCCAGCTTTACTCTTGTTTTACTCGCTTAATAATAGAACATCAAGTTTTTATTCGAAATTAACACTTAGCAAAATTCGAAATTATGTGAAAGTAGTAATGTGCAAAGATATTTATGAAAATCTCCCAAATGAAAATAAGTGAATTTTTTAGAAATAATGATAAGAATGCACTCATAAGCATTAGTTTTACCTTTAATTCAAACATTATGCTTCTCTATCCTTTATTTGGTTATAATACTTTTTATTTACTTTTCGGTTATTATTTCACTTATAATTTAATTTTCTCTCTATATAAGAGTTTTATAATTATGCCGATAAGCATATTAGTGCACATTATAAGCTAACACACTCATATCTCAGACAACATATTACTCACACACAACACGTCATCAACAAATTAAGCATATTCACTCCCATTCCCCTCACATGGATAACACACACCAACTTCATTATAGCAAGCAATTACATCATTACACCTTGAGCACTAGTTAAAAACCCACCATATGCGCAAAATGAAAAAAACTACATTAACACTCCATAGACACTTAACATTTAGCAAGTGTATTACCCCAACGTTCTCGTGTAGACTTTACACTTACAATAACATTTCACTGAACTTCACTAATCTGACCTTATCACACAACTTCAAACTTAGTGATAGTTAAATTTCTAAGAATTTTATCACCTAAACTTGAAGGCACTTACATCTATAAACACCATATAACAAAGACACACATCCCAAACAAAGAAAGTTTCAACAAGGCTTCACCATCATCCAACAAATAACAGCATACGAACGCAATCAGCCTTCACAAAAAATTGTAACAACGCAATAATAAAAGGCTTAAATAAATCTCGAAGGCCCACACATTAAACACTGTAACCACTACATCACACCAACCACACCACTCAAACCTCATCACAGATTTACTTAATCAAGCGGCATATGACAAAAAGATTTAGCTTTTATCGACGTCAGAATTTACTTTCACCACAACAGACACGTAGCAATATACTTAACACTGGCACAACACTAAAATAATAACAGATCTTAAAATCTAAGCAATCTCTATACCTAAATGTCATTAAATGCACAACATGATTAGTATTATTTCAACTTCAATCACGTAAGATTATTATCTCTATCGAGACGACTCAAGACACAGAATTTACTCTACTCCTAAATACAGATATATAACACTCACACAAGAATCACAAACGGCAAAGTAAAGCTCAAAAAAAGGTGTAACAGAGATTTACTCTAAAACGCACACCAATTCCACCCTTTTAAATCTCATCATTATCTTATTTTCACAACAAGAATATCTTTCCTATCATAAAACTCACTAAATTCAGATTTACTTACCACACACAACACACACACAACATAAGAGAAACAAACACAACATCGTCACACTCACTTACAATATAAGTATTCAAATTTATTTAAACATTTCATGTTTTTAATTAAATACGTACATTAATATTACTCAAATATAACTAAAATTTTTTCAAAGTTTCCTGTTAAAAAATTCTATAATAAATCAATCATTATCTTTGAACAAAGAATTTTTAATTCAACTGTTAATACTTTTTGTTATAAATTTTATAACATCAAGTTTTAAAATACTTTTACTAAAATTTTATGAAATTTTATTAAAAACTATATATTTTACGTACCTTAAGCAATAAATCAGTAAATCAGTAAGGTCAGTCCCTAGACCCTCTACAACAACAAGCTATGCAGTTTTTTTTCTATTGACTTTACTGCTTTAAGATCATCTTTACTGTAATAAGTATAAATAACAAAATCAGTTCCTCTTTTACTAACATAACATGTATTTTATAAATCATTCTAAGTTTTCATTTAAAAATAACATTATTCAATTTACAAAACAATTGTTCTTTCATTTATTAAACTATTTCAAAGTTTTTTTTAAATATTCGGTTTTATTTATTTCTATTATGTATTGACCATCCAACACGAGAAAACACAACAACCCGCACTCCTTGCAGATACGAACGGCCTCTCTCTGTAAAATGTGTTGAAATAATACTTTAGGCCTAAATTTGGGATAAACCTTTTTGTACCCCGGAGTGATTTAGGCCTAATTCCAGGTCAAAATATATTTCAAACTGACCTTTTTTATGGTAAAATGTGGTGCAAATAACTACGTCGGTACCTAAATTTTAGGCCCTAAATTTACGATACTTTTTATATACCGGCGGATCTTTAAGACTAATACACGTCAAACAATAATTCAGTATAGACAAGATTCGAGAATCAACTTTATAAAATATTTCAAGACTGAAACATTGGTCATTCCCTTAAGCAGGTAAGAAGGAAATGCTTTACTTTAGAGCGCTGGAAGGGTTATTTCTTTTCTCTTCCACTTCACGTGTGATTGGTCGAGAATTATTTCATCGCTTTTTGGTTTTAGGTTGTAAAAACCCCCTGGGGAGGGCAGAGGAACCCCGTGACACCAGATACCAACGAGCGGGGGTTCGTGAGACCTCCCCTGAGGAGGTTATTACATACCTAAAACCAAAAGGCGAAAATAATTCTCGTTCAATCACTTGTACCGGCCATATAGAGAAAAGGATTACTACTTCCAGTCACTAGAAAGGTAACATTCCTTCTTACCTGCTTGAAGGATCTTACCCAATCCAGCATGTTGTAGTTTGAAATATATTTTATAAGTTGATTTGGAATCTTGTCTATACTGGAATTATGTTTTGACCTGGTATTAGGCTTAATCGCCCCGGGGTACAAAAGGTTTTATCCTAAATTTAGGGCCTAAATTTAGGCCTAACGTAGTTTATGCACAACACATTTTACAGAAAGGTCAGTTTGAAATATATTTTTTACCTGGATAGGCCTAAATCGCCTCGGGGTACAAAAAGGTTTATCCCAAATTTTAGGCCTAAAGTAGTTATTTTCAACACATTTTACGGAGAGGTCAGTTTCGTATCTGCAAGGAGTGCGGGTTGTGTTGTTTTTTCTCGTGTTGGATTGCCAATGTACATACTAACTCACAGAAATCCGAAATTATTTAAAAAAAACTTTTGAAATATTTTTCATATCGAGCTTATAATCTTTTGTAAGTTGAATAATTGGTTATTTTTAATGTATACATAAAATGATTTTAATAAATACATGTTATGTTAGTAAAGAGAATTTATTTTGTTATTTTTATAACTTATTACAGTAGAACGATGTGTAAAGCAGTAAGTCAATAGAACAAAACGTGGCATAGCTTGGGTGTAGAGGGTGCTAGGGACTGACCTTACTGATTTACTGATTTAAAGTTGTAAAGTAGTAAAATATATGTTTTTAATAAAATTTGCATAAAATTTTTAGTAAAGTTTTTTAAACTTGATAGTTATATTTATAACAAAAAGTATTAACAGTTTATAATAATTCTTTGTTCAAAGATAATGATTGATTTATTATAGAAGTTTAAGAAACTTTGAAATAATTTTTGTTATAATTACAGTTAATAATATATGTACGTATTTAATTAATAAATAAAATGGTTTTTATAAGTTATACGTTATATGTGTAAGTGAGTGTGCGTGTGTGTGGGGTGTGTGTGTGTGTGTGTGTGTGTGTGTGTGTGTAAAGTACAAATCTGTGTGAGTGAAGTAAATCTGTGTGTGTAAGTAAATCTGTGTGTGTAGTAAATCTGTGTGTGAGTGTGTAAATCTGTGTGTGAAGTGTAGTAAATCTACGTGTGTAAGTAAATCTGCGTGAGTGTAAGTAAATTGTGTGAGTGTAAGTAAATCTGTGTCGTGAGTGTAAGTAAATCTACGTGAGTGTAAGTAAATCTGCGTGTGTAGTAAATTCTGCTGTGAGTGTAAATAAATCTGTGTGTGACGTGTGTGTGTGGTGGTGTGTGTGTGGTGTGTGTGTGTGTGTGTGTGTGTGTAAGTGTAAATGTAATGTCTATGGGTAAATGTAAGTGTCATAGTGAATGTGTGTCATAGTGTATAGTGGATTGGTGTGTATAAGTGTAAGTGCTGTCGCTTGTCGTATAAGTGTGAATGTAAGTGTCTATGGGTAAAATGTAAGTGTGATAGTGAATGTGTGGTATAAGTGCTGTGAATGTGTGTATAATGTAAGTGTGTGTGTGTGTGTGTGTGTGGTGTATGTGTGTTTTCTAAATAATAACAATAGGCATGAGTAATAACATTAAGAAATAAATAAAAATAATAATAAATATAAATAAAAAGTATTAAACCAAATAAAAAAAACATAATGTTAATAAATATATATGATTAAAGCAGTAAAACATATGAGTTAAAGCAGTAAAACATGAGTTAGCAGTAAAAACTATGAGTTAAAGCAGTAAAACATAGTTAAAGCAGTAAAACAAGAAGTTAAAGGCAGTAAAGCAGTAAAACAAAAGCTACTAATCCCCCTTGGTGTTAGGTCACACATCGATTGGATTTACTGATTTACTGCTTTAAAGGTATGTAATGTTAATAAATATATAGTTAAAGCAGTAAAAAGCAGAAAGTTAAAGCATAAAGCAGTAAAACACTATGGAGTAAGCAGTAAAACATGAGTTAAGCAGTAAAACAGAGTTAAAGCAGTAAAGCAGTAAAACAAAGCATACTAATCCCCCCTTGGTGTTAGGTCACACTCTATTGATTTACTGATTTACTGCTTTAAGGTATGTAATGTTAATAAATATATGAAATTCGTACAATTGTAGTAAAATAAAATGTTTATATATCAGACACTCTGGTTTTTTCTTCTTACATACAATTTTTTAAAATTTAATAATTTAAAAGTATTATAAAATATAAAAGATGTCTTGTGATGAGTTACAGTTTTAAGTCGCGAAAATGTTTTTAATAAGAAAGTTTAAGTATGAAATAAAACATGAATGCTCATAGTATACCTTTGAAATAAATTCCTTTGAATAGCTTTACATGATATCATATTTTCTCGTTCGCGCGGGTAATATTGCCTGCAGGCGCAACGCGGGGCTGGCGGATAGCGCGGAAATATTGCGCCTGCGGGTGCGGGGCTGTCATCCTTTGCGGGTGGGGCCCATGCTGAGCCCTGGTGGTTAGCTACTTGTGAACTAGGGTGAAGACAATAATATTAACTCTGTTCTATGATGGGTGGTAGAGATGGCCATCAAGATGATTCATCAAAGATGAATGCATCAATATAGATGGTATCAAAGATGACGTAATCAAGATGAGTCATCAAGATGAACCTTCAAAGTTGAGGCATCAATGCTGAGGCATTAATGCTAAGGCATCAAAGTTAAGGCATCAAAGTTGGGGCATCAAAATATCAAGTGTGTGAGTGTAAGTGTAAGTGTATATCTGTGTGTGGGGGTGTGCGTGTAAGTGACTATGGTTAAGTGTAAGTGTCTATGGAGAGTGTAAGTGCTTATTAGTTGTCATAGTGTGT
>JABUQX010025539.1:0-17500 GCA_015478945.1 Trachelipus rathkii
ACAACACACACACACACACACCACGAAAGAGATTTCCGTTTATGTAAGATTATTTCAGATTTTGAAAAAGCACCTGCTTTTCGATATCAGAACGTCTTCTACACTATCCTACGTTTTTTCGAACTATGACTTTCTAAGACATTTGAATAAATCACTTAAAATTAAAACTGATTACGGAAAATGTGGTTATTTAATGCTCCACTTACTTAGACACATATTAAAATAGAAAATATATATAAAAATAAAGTATTTTAAGAAAAAAAAAATCTATATACTTTTCCATTGGAGAGAGCTATAGACCCCAGACTAAGTCCTTCCACGTGGTGACATCCCTTTAGAGTGACATACGAACTAACAATAAAGAATAAAATATAAATTACTATATATATTATATATATGTATAAAATATGTTAAATGAGGAGACAGTCTAAAGTATATACTTCCGAGTACAAATAAAGTATACAGACCAGAATAGGCCTAAGGCTACTCACTGCACACTACGAAAAGCACTGCGTTAGTCAAAACAACTTATACTTTATGATTTAGAGAGAGTTATTAGAGAAAAATGAAAATTTGCGATTTTTTTTTTCATTATCTATTTAAATATTTATTTATTACATATGGACAAGAAAACTATAAATATCAGCAGAGATAGAGAGTATGTGTAAAAACATAAACAGTAGGAGGAAAATAACTTAAGTTAAATATAAATTTAGTACTCCTCGTAGATTCAATATGGAGTCCTAGCCGATCTGAACTATCTGTCCTCCTTAGGGCCTATTATATATGTAAGTCTACAGATATTATTATGAGCTACCAGGCCTATTTTTTATAAATCATTAATAGTTTTA
Source organism: Trachelipus rathkii (assembly GCA_015478945.1). NCBI lineage: Eukaryota > Metazoa > Arthropoda > Malacostraca > Isopoda > Trachelipodidae > Trachelipus > Trachelipus rathkii. Next base: position 852 of record JABUQX010025539.1, read on the forward strand.
CATAATTTTTTTACAATTTTACTAAAATACCTACTTGGGTAATTTGTGTAGTTATATGTGAGCGTCAAGTGCTTTTACTACAAAATATATACCTAATTAAAACAGTGAAATAAAGTTTTAAGTGAATGTACAATTAAGACTGTGTAAAATAAAAAAAAAAAATTTGGCGAATATCAACGATGATCTTGCGACTAGAAGCAGGTCTGGGGCTCAAAATTTAAATAATCCACCGTCTGGAATTTCTATACATTCATGTAGCTGTTGAAATAAATGAAAATGGAATTAATAAAAGGGTACCGTATATGGAACGACGGTCACAGCTCTAATAACTTATTGGTTGAGAGTGAGATGACTTGTTCTCTTGCTCCCTCATGACCCGCGAACCACATCTGAAGATCTATGGTAAAGTAACTTGCCTCTGTGTCAGGATAATTTTCCTCGGTTTGAACACATAGGTGATGTGGGAAAGTGGTTTAGATAGCAGTGGATATTTCTATTTTAGCTCTTATATTCTTTGTACTTGATAATATTCGAAAAAGGTTCAACTTCTCGGTCCTCTTTTACCTTCGGCTATAACTTCAAGAAAAAAGCTCTCCTATCAACGACCAAACATATGAAGAATTGGTTCGCCTTGTAACTGAAACTTATGCTCCATTGCTTGAAATTGAGAAAGCTGAAAATTTATTTCGGCAGGAGCTTAAACCTGGGTGAAGTAAGACAAAGCAATATCTTTAAAAAGAATAAATCAATCATTAGGAATCACGCAGATTTATCTAATTGGCTTTCTACTATCCCAATAACGAAAACCTTATGAACCAGATCTGGAAACCGTTATTACACGGATATTAAGAAAGGAGGGACTGCGGATATTCATTAAATTGGGCCGAAGCAGCTTGACGTGTTCATTTGTGAATCCAATGTCAATTATAGTTCGAAAACCTTATCTCAGATTTTCGGTTTCAATTGCTGTGAATTTCCAATTCATATCCTACCGAGGTTGTATATGTTATCCATCCTTAGTGAAAGATATGACCACATTTCACAAATAATGGCTCCAAATAAATATTCGACTTATGTGAGATTTCCAAGAAGTGAGGCGCCATCGACATATCAAAGTAAAATTCAATTAGATTTGCGGCAATGTAATCGTAATGATAATGGTTGTGGACATGAGGTTGTCTCTCTGGCTTGGGACAAAGGTCGTTACTAACCGTCGTTCATGATCACCCTTCAGGAATTTAGAAAAAGATGGACCCCTTTGCTACTTACCATTTCACTTCCGTGAGAATGGCTAGTAGGAGTGCCCAGGAGGCACTCTGCAAAATGGCTCATTATGTTTGCAATAGCGCCATCACAAAACAATTGCTGGAATCCTACTTCCCTACCTCGCAGGAATACTAAAGTATAGGGTGGAGTTACCGCCCGTACCAAAGAAAGGTGCGTTTTAATCGCAGTGGTATCGTCGTAAAGATTAAAGTACGAAAGTAGTTTTAACAATATAGAAAAGTCTTAGGGAGGAAAGCTAACCCCCCAAACATAAAATTGCGATATAATAGATTCATTTCGATATAGTTAAATAAATTTGATATCAATTTTTCTGCATTGCTAATAAAATATATTATCCAGGCTTCATGTCATTCTCAAGTGAAAATGAATTATGGCATGAAACGCATCGCTGTTTATGCGAGAGAGCTTCATCACTTGAGCTGACAAATGAATCGTAGTAAGGGAAAATTTTCATATTTTACCCTCTGATATAAGTGTCAGGTAAGATATGTCATTAATCAGGAAACGAAAAGTCAGTTATTGGGCTGGATCCTATAGCTCTTAACCAAAATACTGGGATGCGGGTTGAAAATGCAGATTCTTGCCATGGGTCAGTGCTTCCCAAAGTTTTAAATGTAAAGGAATGTAAAAATTTTGCAATTAATTGTCTCCTTCGTATATATGACGCTAATTCAAAGCAATTTTTCTTGTTAGATACAGGGAGTTCATTTTCTATTTTAAAGGCTTCTGCAGAACAAAGGAACAAGATCCTATTGGCTTTCTTACAGCTGCTATGGAAAGTCAGATTAAACATTATGATTGTTATTAACTAACAAATTGAAATTCCATGCTTCCAGCGGATTCGAAACATAAATGTTATTTATCGTCTTGATTGTATATTGATATATTTTAGGGATAGATTTTTTGTTAGCTAAATAATAATTTTAAAAATAGTTTTTAGCTCAAATTATTTATCAATGCCCAACAATGAAATTGTTTCAAGTGATTCAAGGAGTGAGTTTCTGAAGCACTACCCATGAACAAAAGATTTAATTATATAAATTTTAGACTCTTTCTCGCCTAAACTCCCTGCCGCGCCTTCCCTTTATACTTCTCTATTAGGTGAAAATAAAATGTTGTTTGATGATTTTATATAAAATTTTAGAAAATGTTAATGTGAGAAGAGAGAAATAATTAAATAATAAATATCACTGAGGGGGTAGCTAATCAGGAAAATAGGAACAATGCCTCTTACAAGCTGTAATAAAAGAAATGAAATAGTATTTAATTGGGTGTAAAACAAAAGAAATGAATTTAATAACTACAAGCTGAAAATAGGCTTTACAAAATTTCCCCTTTCCCCACTGAAGAATTCCTTAAATGAATTAATTTCCATTACAAATTAAAGTTTATGGGTTCCCCAAAAAACATTAAAAGTCGCAGAATCTCTAATAGTTTATATGATAAAAGGCCAAAGAAGAAATAGGCAGGTTAGTAAATGCTGATACTTTTTACCCTGCGCAACTCACCTTGGGATTTTATCCTATTTTCCGTCTTTCTAAACCCTTAGTGGTGTAGTCTGATAGTATGGCGATTCTGTGTATTCTTGAACAAGGTAACTATTTTTTGAACACCTGCTCAGTCATCCCTACAACTTAAATGACATTACACGGAACTTACTTCATCGGGAGAAGAATTATTCTGTTTTAGACTTAAAAAAGAGCTATTTTAATAGATTAAAAGTCACCCATGATTGTCGAAAGTATCTTAATCTATAAATATGATCTGGCTTTTTGACAGTTTCTCTATATAATAGTAATTGTAGGAAGGCGTTCCATTCCAAGTCCCCACTAGTTTTACAAAATATATATATATTTTTAATTTTTTCTAAAATCCCTAACATTTTTTTATATATATTTGATGTATGCTGCAAACGCCACCGCCACTCCTACTCATGATGAACACATGAAGATTTTTATGAAATGGTACTAATCGGTTACATCTTTTAAATTTAAGATCTAAGTTGCTATGACTAAGTGCCAAAATTTGGAACAGAGTCCTCGGGTTACATATCTTAGGTTTTTGATGTGTTCTCTAAAGGCTCCATGCTTCGCCCTAATGAGGAAAAAACCAACTAGCTATTTGACTGAATATCACGCAAAACACAAGAACTAATCAAGATTACGTCTTTCCATGAGGTAGTCTAAACTTATTTTTTCGCTCCTTTCTCTCTGGTATTTGACTCTGAAATATTTCTTCCTCCTCTTTCTTTACTTTCTCAAATATGTGGCCACCCATACCCTACAACGACAGAGTACAGAATGGAATCCTGAAGGCAGAAGAAGCAGCTTTAATATGGCCATAATTGGCCCACCTCAAAAATGCTTATATAACCTTTTGGTTTTTTCCTTCTAATAAGTGCTCAAATAGTCTGTTTTTCACTGATGCTAGTCAGACCAGCCTTGGCAGGTGGTAGTTTCTACGAGAAAATAGTAAAAACAGTATCCGCTTGGGATTTTAACACGTTATCGATTGAATCCTCCCTACTGATAATTGGTTTACAGTATATATAGCAAGATACTCCTTGCCTTGGTTATAAAACAAAAAGAAATTAAAAAAAATAGTAGAAGCAGGGAAGGTAGATGTGTTTTGCTGACAATCTTTCAGTAAACAGTGCAGTCACTTAATAAAAAGAGACTGAATCAATCACTTTGCACCATACAAGGGACAGCGATACCTAACTTATTGTCAGAGTATGATTTGACTGCACATCATATTAATCTGAAGAAAATATTCTTGCAGATTTCCTGAGTAGAAATCCAGCTCAAAGAACCACTGAATGGCCATCAAATTTGCCCACTCCTTCCACTTCTGCGGAAAAAGTAGAAATAGGTGCAGCAACAAGCTCTTCTCTTCAAATTGGAGATCAGATACCTGAAGCAGAAGTCATTCCCGAAGTATCCTGTGATGAAGTCTTTGTGTCACCAGAGTTTTTCTACCCCAGCAGAATTCTTTAACAGAGGATGACGGTTATGTGCTCTTGCATCAAATTTTCAAATGATTTCCGGCCAATGAATGTACTTTAAGCTTTTTCAGTGTAAGATTGACTATAACAATGAACTGCAAGCAGCACAAGAAACTGATGTGTATATTCATGAAATTTATTTAAATAACCAAGAAAATACAGGTCTTAAGTTGAAAAAAAGACTCTATTCATTATCGGAACTGAATCATGGTCTCACTTCCGTTGATGAATCTATTCCACTTTCACCATGTGTCTTTGTTCCAGAATCTTTTATTCTAAGCAGGTTTCTTTTATTCTCACTCTTAACCATTTGGTGTTAAGAAAACTCTGGCAGCCATTAGAAAGCGCACTTTGTAATGGAAAATATGCCAAAGTTATGTATATTAACGCAATTTTTGTACAGTAAGTTGTGATGCATTGTCAGCAGATTAAAATCTTTTTTGGGCAGAAATACAAGCCACTCATATACTGAAATCTATAGAGGCAGTATCGGCCAAAATTTCAAAGTAGTTCCCACACTATGACTATTCTTAAAATGCCTTCAATGCAAAAGCTATAAGTACCTTTTAACAATGATTGATAGGTTTCTCCCGTTATCTCTTTGCTTTCCCTTTTAAAAACATAGAAACCTCTGCCATAGTGGAGGTAATTACTAGAGAATTTCTACCCATAGCTGGAGTAGTAGGAACTTACGTTTCTGATAGAGGAACTCAGTTTACGTCGGACTTATTCAAGAGTGTGTGTGAGGAGTTAGGATCCCGGCATAACTTTACCTCCGCCTATGCCCCACAAAGCAATGGCCTCATCGAAACTCCCATAGAACATTGTTGAGATCTTTGCGAGCCATGCGGTCGGATGAGTTGGAAGATGTGAAGAATTATTATTGGCTAGATCTCCTCCCCATTGTGCTATTGTGTTGTCTTCGTACTGCCCCATTGAATTCAGAAGGAATCACCCCCTGCCATCTTAATGATGGCCAAAAAGCCAACTCTCCCTGGAGCATTAATAAGAATCAGCTGGAGTCCTCCTTCCCCCTGTCCATGAAAACTTAGAAGAAAAATAAATTATTTTTAGGACTCCCTCTGTCTCCAGATTTTTCTGCCAAGAAACCCAAAATATATGTGCCAAATAGTCTGCAAGATGTAAAAAATTTTGTACTAGTTAAAAAACAGCAGTATGGGCGCGCGAAACAAACACTAGAACCCATATAATCAATGGCCTCCCTATCCCATAGTAAAGTTATATGGCAATAATGTGTACATATAAGAATAATCAAGTACAATGTTGAAAATTAATAATGGTAAGCCATAATTTTATGTTAAATATGTGAATTGTGAAGAGTTAGATTGTTTTTATAAAACACCAATTTTATTATTGGTGCTAAAGTTTATATATTTCAATGCGAGTATATACTCTTGTGATAAGAGATATAAAGGTGAAACTTTTTTCATGTAACTGGTGATCTAACTTTTTTAGGTACTAGTCATTATGTTAGATTTTTAAGCTTTCCTCTACATACTTGAATTTTCGGATTGAATCTTCTCTTTCCTCTAAAATTAAGTATTTTAGAATTGGCTGGGTGTTCAGGTGTGAATCTCCAAGTAAACTTGGAAATTCACCCTCCAAAAGTCACCACGTGCAACAAATTGGATTCATTAATAATTTGTTTATAAAATAATTTGTAAATTTGATCGTGAATACTTCCGTATATAGTATCGCAGATATATTCTTGGTGCGAATACTGACCGGATAATTGTTAATAAGTTGTTTAACAGGTTGGCCAAGTTGCCATGTCATTTGATTGTGTTACTTAAGTTTTTTGAGACCGCCTGGATAATGTAGTAGACTAGGAAATAGCCGCCGCGCACGACGCTCTATAAACTTTGGAAATAATTAAATCACTAAATAAAAACTGATACGAAATATCTTTAATTAATGCACTTTGACTTAAAATAAGAAAATAATATAAAAATAAAGTTTAAGTGAAAAAAAATCTATACTTTTCATTGGGAAGGCTTAGACCCCAGACTAAGTCCTTCCACGTTGGTGACATCCCTTTAGAGTGACATACGAACTAACAATAAAGAAATAAATATAAAATTACTATACTGAAAAGTAAAATATTAGGAAATTAATAACTTTGGAAAAATAAGCCAGTATAGGCTACGCACGAGGCCCTAATTAAGCTACGCACGCACATAATTGCGTTCAACAATAAAAATAAAAAGACTATAGTTTTTAGTGCATTCATAAATAATAAAGCAAGAAAAAAAATCTACAGATATAAAAGTGAAAAACAAAAATAAAGAAAAAGTTTTAAGTTAAAACTAGGCCTAGTACTAGTTTAAGAGCCTTACTAGCCTACATGAATCTATCTTTGTCCTCTCTTAGGGCCTATATAAATAAGCTACAACTATTATTATTATTATTAATACTACTAATGCTATTATAAATAATATAGTGTTATTAATAATTCTTTTTTTTTAACAATTTACAAAATTAGCGCTCAGCGTTTCAAAATTTAGCAGATGCTTTATACTACAACAACTAATTAAAAAAGTTTTATGAAAAAAAGTTTTTAAGTGAATGTACAATTAAGACTGTGTAAAAAAAAAAAAAAAAAATTGGGAATTACAACGATGACTTCGACTAGAAGCAGGTCTGGTGCTCAAAATTTAAATAATCCACCGTCTGGAATTTCTATACATCATGTAGCTGTTGAAATAAATGAAAATGATGGACATAATGAAAATCTAAATAGGAACGACGGTCACAACTCTAATAACTTATTGGTTGAGAGTGATGATCGTTCTCTCGCTCAACCCATGCACCCGACACCACTATCGAGAACATAGGAAAGTACTACTCTGTGCAGGATATTTCCTCGGTTTGAAACAAGGGATGTGTGGGAAAGTGGTTAGACAGAGTGGAATTTCTATTAATTTAGTCTATATTTTGTTACTGATAATATCGAAAAGAGTTCAACTTTTCGGTCCTCTCTTACCTTCGTCTATAACTTCAAGAATAAGCTATCCTATCAACGAAAAACATGAAGAATTGGTTCGCCTTGTAAATGAAACTTATGCTCCATCGGATAAAGAGAAGCTGAAAATTTATTTCGGCAGGAACTTAAACCTGGTGAAAAGCCCCACAGCATATCTTAACAGAATTAAAGCATCATTAGGAATTCCGCAGTTATCAATGGCTTCTACATCAAAAACTGAAATAGCCTTATGAAACTCAGATGTTCTGTTCGTGTTCACATCCTGGAGGATATGGTTATCCCTTGTATTACGGTATTGAAAGTGGGAACTCGCGGATATTTCATAAATTGGGCGAAGCAGCTGATGTGTTCATGGAATCCCAACGTCATAAATGTCAAAATCCTATCCATATTATTCGGTCAATGCTGTGATTCCATTCATCCCTACCAGGGCAAGTGATTCCCCAACCTAGGAAAGAAGACCAAATTTCACACAATGATTTGGCTCAATAAACAATCGACTAAATGAGATGTTCCAGAAGTTGGAGGCCCTTACATATTAAGTAAATCAATTTTGTTTATAGTAGAATGCAGGATCAGTTAGGCTCTCGTCCCGCATCTTGGTAACATGTTCAAACTAGCCAAAAATTTTACTTCTTTCCGAAGCTTCTGAAAAGATGGACCCCTTTGCTACTACCATTTCACCTTCCGTGAAATGGCTAGTAGGTGCCAAGGAGGCACTTGCAAAATGGCTCATTTGTTGGCACAAGCGCCATCAAAAACAATGCTGGACCTACTTCCCTACCTTCGCAGGGAAACTAAGTATAGGGGTGGATGGAGTTACGCCCCTGTACAAAGAAAGTGCGTTTTAATCCAGTGGTAACTCGGAAAATTTGTAACTACAAAAGTAGTTTTAACAATATAGAGAAGTCCTAGGGAGAAAAGCTACCCCCAACCAAATTCGAATAATGATTATGATATAGGTAAAAAATGCCTTAGATTTTCAATTTGTTGCTATGCTAATCACAAAATAATATCCAGGTTCATGTTCAATTCAAGTGAAAATGCAATTAATGGCATAAAACCATCTGTTTTATGCGAGAGAGCATCTCAGTCGAGTGAAAATGAATATTGGTATAGGGAAAATTTGATTTCCTCTGATAATAGTGTTAAGGGTAAAGGATATGCAATTATCAAGGTAAGAACAAATGCACAGAATATATTTCATGGGCTGGAATCTTTAGTCAAGCCAAATACTGCGATCACGGTGGTTTGAATAATCCAGATTTTCTGCAATGCTAGTTTATATGCACACTGACATGCGGCACCAGTTAAAATGTTTATCATTCACAAAGTTTTTTCTCCTTGGTCACAACTATACGGTCTTTGGTCTAGTTTTTAATTGGTGCGACCTTTTCACCTAGGAATATTCTTTCAACAGCTGTCTTAATAATAATAATAATATATAGATTTCTAGTTTTTACATTAACGGCATTGCCATGGATCTTCAAGTATTCTCACTGTTCTCCAAACTCCTTCTTAATTCCAGAGTGTAAATGCAAAGCGCCCGCGACCACAAATATCTATTCCATAGTTTTATTTCTTCTACCCTTTATTATTTGGACTGTCGTATATATATATATATATATATATATTATACTATATGAATATATATATATATATATATATAATCCATATATATATATATATATATATATATTCATATATTAAATATATATAGTATATATATATATATTAGTAAATTATAATATATATAATATATAAGTATATATAATATATATATATCATATATACTATTAGTATATATAAATCATATATATATATATATATATCTTAATAGATATATATAATATATATATATATATATATATATATATAATATATATATATATATATATATATATTATATATATATATATATATATATATAAAACAAGGGTAGTTTACTTGCTAAACATCTTTTTCAGAAATAATACAAGATCAAAATTTAGTGTTTTTCTCTATCGACATTCCAGAAATTCAGAAATATGATAGAAATAGAATTAAACTGGAAACATCAGAAACGTAAGAAAGATTTCTTTGTTCGAGTTGATTTTACGATTTTAATTCTAATTTCTTAACACTTGTAGATTATTCATTAATAGTGGTTTTGGGAGTATATTAATTAAACGAGGATTTTATGGAGCTCAATTCCTAGATAGAAATAGTTAAAGAACTGGAACTTTATTCTAGATTTGAATTTTAATAGTTAATAGTATTTTTATACTACTCTGATTTCATAAGGTCATTAGAAATTGCCTTTAATCTTTCCTAGTAAATATCTTTTGAAGGAAATAATTTGATTATCATCTAAGGGCTATTTATAAGCTGTTGACTCCAGGAGCGAAAATCAATAATTAATGTATCGTTATTTTAATAATTTTTGGGTAAATACATTAAATTTTGGGGTACCGCTAACCTCATCAGTGAAGGGTCTAATGTACGCGTCTCCTATTCAAAGCATACACCTAAAGTTAGCGCTCTAACCTTAGATATTATGGGAGTCAAACAGCTTTATAAATGTTCCCAATCTAAATGCATTTACAATTAGTAAAGAGAAAACAGAAGTTGCTCAAGTGATCCTCTTACGACTAATATTCCAGAAGAAAATAATCACAAGTCATTACCAATTACTATGCACTCGACCATGTAACTATTTAGAGAAGTTCTTAAACCAGGGTTTAATACTTTTAGAGTACTTAACATAGAAGTAGTTTACAATTAGAACATTGGGAAAATGAGTTTTACAGGAAAATTAATTGAAACATGTCACAAAAATTACAATTAATGTATATACATTCAAAGGAATTTGAGAACATTAAAATACTCTAGTAATGTTTTAAATAGCTACCGCATAATTCTATTTTTTCATTGGTTTAATATATTCAATACATAATTCGTGTGCATGATGGATCACAGATTTTTTATAGTCAATGGAATTGGTTTAATATTTTCTCAAATTTCACTTTGTTAAAGTTATCTATTTAAATTCAAGTCAACTTTTTACGAAAGCTAAAATAGACATATTCAATAGTCTTGGGTCAGTGATACTTTTGAAGTATCAAATGATGATAAGATTTTTATTATTATTTATTTCTTCCATGTGTGTCATACGAAGGGACTCGTGAATACGCTGTACGTGGTAGTGTTCAAAGGTAATTAAGAGCAAAACAAAACATATTGTTTTAAATACATTATACATTTTCTTCATACTTTAAACTTTACTACTTTAGGTTGTGTTAGTAGTTTCTTACAATGAGGCCTAAAGTTTCTTCTCATCTATGTATTGCAAGTGTGTTTTTACCCAGTTATTAAACACTACAGGGCATTTAATAGTAGTTTTAAATGTTCCTCACATTAGGATGGTAGAGAAAGCACGCTTCTAAAGTGTCCATTTCAAGTATGTTAGTAGCTTTGAAGTGTAACTCCATCTAAAATGAGAGTTAGCGCATTTTGTTCTTTATCCTTTAATTTTTACTTTTTGGAAGTTTTCTTAATGTTTTGTCTCTATTTTCTAGCGCGCAATTTTTGAGTTTTATTGGAAATTTATCTTAGAAAGACAATCGCTTCAAAAAATCTCTAATATTTGTTTGGCTACGCTGTTCTAAGTAATAGTAATATATCTAGTATATTGATATATATATTTTATATATTATAGTATATATATATATAATATATATGTTTGTATATATATATATAATATTATATTTATGTTATATATATAGTAGTAATTGTACGTTATGTATAGTATATTCGTTCCGTAAAGTATGAGGTATATTGTATAATTTAGAATTAAACTTGGTACTTCATTGTCTTCTGATATATTTATTCTCTCATCTCTCTCTCTCTCTCATCTGCTTCTCTCCTCTTCTCTCTCTCTCTCTCTCTCTCTCTCTGTCTCTGTCTTCCTTCTGTTTTTCTCTCTGTGCGTCTCTCTCTGCGGGTCTCTCTCTCTCTCTCGTCGTCTTCTCATCTCTCTCTTCTCTCTCTCCTCTCTCTCTCTTCTCTCATCTTAGTGTTCCAATTGGAACTTTTAATATTTATCAGTTTTGTCAATTAAACTTACTAATTGCACTTTTTTTAATACTCGCTTTTTCAATAGCGGTAGAGGTGTCTATTTTCCAAGCGATCGATGAACGAATGAATAAACTACTTTTTCGTAGATTTCCAAACTTTGCTACAAAATAGCGTCCACAACGAGAAGTTCGAGATTTATGAGCTTGAAGGAGGATGTGAGTTTTATCTTTTTAATATAAATACTTAAAGCCGTTTTTTTTAAAAGTCGTCGTGCTATTAAAATATGGGAGGAATAATGAGTATGATGATTATAGATAGTTCTAGAACACATTCAGACTAATGATAGTGGAGGGTCTCGTTTAGAATGGTTTTGTGTATAGTCTACTAGTGATTCATAGTGAGAATGTTGTCAATTGATGTAATATTATTATAGTTATTTAGTATACTATATATATATATATATATATATATATAGATATATTATATATATAATTTATATATATATATATTATATATGATATATATATATATATATAGTATACAGGGCACTACCGCTAGGCAACTAGGCAAATGCCTAGGGCGACAGAATATGAGGGCGGCCCTAGGTGGCTAGAACGCGCAGACAACTCAGCCCAAAAAAGAAATGATAAGAGAGGAAGTACGGTGGGTATATATACTTCTCTTTATGGGGAGGGTAATGTTTGGCTTTGGGCGTGGGTGGTGATGTGTGTTGGTTTTTCTGTGGTGTCGGTTGTGTGGTCTTATGTTATAGTAGGGACGGTGTGCTACTACTATGGTTATTATACTACCTATATTTTATTGTGATATATACTATGGTTGTATACTCATCAACACTCAGTTCTGAGTTTGTTTACTATAGTTTATGGGTCTTACTGTGTGGTTTTTAACGTGGTGTGTAATTGGTTACTACCTAGCCTACTCATATGGTAATACGGCTTCCTATTGTGGTTGTTTTAGTATCTCCACTTCCTGGTAGTTGCTTCTCTACTATTTGCTATTTGGGTTGGTATATTATGATAATAGGATGTGAGTATATATTATATATTTTACATATGTGCTAAGTGTTGTTTTTTTGCTAGGGCGGAATGAATGGTTATTTTTTTCTCTGTATATATTATATATATATAATATATGGTGTTATGTTTACCCTCCTAGCGTTTTGATGATGAGTATAGTATATGGAGGCCGTTTATATATAATATATCTGTATTGTAAGTTAGTAAGTGTTGGTGTGTTGTGCGTCTGATATATTGTATGGTATTGCGTAGGTGTGGGTGGGTGTCGTTAGTTTATGTTTACCTGGCTAGTTTGAGGTAGGGTGATTGACGTGTTTGCTGGTTATGGTTTATATTATATATATGATGCATCGGGGAGGCCGGAGATGGCGTAAGAGAATAAAGGTCTCAAGATCGGGACATGATTCATTTCTTGAATTTCTAGGGGAAAAAACGGTAAATGGTATAGGTGTTTTAGCCTGGTTCACTAGTATAGTGTGTTTGAATATTATGCTTTATATTACCTATTTGTAAAGCCCGTATTTGATGTTGCGTTGCTTCCTCGCCTGCTACGCACAAGAAGCTTATATTATAGTTTTAAATTAAGATTGACCTACGTACGCCATATAGCTGCCCACGCGCCGACGTGGGCTGACTATAAATGTTGCCATCTGACGGTATAGGTGGTGTGCGGTTTTTTTGGTTTTATGAATTGTCTAAGGTGGTGTGTGTTACTAGACTTGCATGTCTAACGGCATTTATATCCAGACGTATCCGCTTCAGAGCCTGACCCTTGTCGATGCATTACTACAGGGCTAGTGGAGTAGGTGTTGAGGTGTGTGTTGGTCATTGTGCGCAGTTTGTCGCCAAATAAAGAAAATTCAAAAGATACTGACAACTACGTACATGGCCTAGGCGCGAGGTGGAGGATGGGGAGTGTGTCATTTGTCGGCTATGAGTTCCGAACCATTGTAACTCCATATAGTTTGTTTTAGTGTGTATTAACGTAGAGTAAAATAAAAATAATAGTTGCGACTAATTTTTTTTAATAGATAGTTGTTGGTGGCTTGACTTTAACTACATTGTGTGTTGTTTTTCAGTTTGTTGAGAAATTGTGGTTAAGCTAATCTGCGTGTTTCATTGCATTGGTTGGCTAATTCTAGCGCTGATAGTATTTTGATTGTGTGGTGTCATTTGTATAGTTGGTGGTCTTGTTGTGATACAACACTTCAATTTCTTTTAAATATTTTGCTGCGAACTCATCAAAGCGTTGGTATCAGTCGGCTCGTCATTGTTTCGCTTGCTTGCAGGTAGACGTGGTATGGTGGTGGTGGACGGGCTCTGTGTGTATTGTTTTGTCAATTTTAGCAGCAAAATCGGAAAGAAACTTTACCAAACTGTGGTGTGTTGTTTACAGTTGTGCTATTTCCCATGCCTTACGAATTTTACCACGTGCATTAACGGAAAGTTTACAGCAAAGAAATACTCTTGACAGGATAGGCAGGCAGGAAACTTCATTATTATTTTTTTTTTTTTACAATGGATACGGAAGGTTTGCGAGCAATTACTTTAAAAATAATAAGTTGTGCAATTATATTTATTTTTGGTGGGCTGCTTGAGTAATTTGTTAAGAACTCAAAAGATAAGTGTTTTTTACCACGTGGTATAGCTCGTTTGAGTGATGATCCTATTTAATAAAGATCGGCTGTTAAATGATATCTCCGGTAAATGCGGCATGGTTCTCTGTGTTGATCGAGTCCACGGTTCGTTGAGTCGCTTGATGATGTGGATGGCATTCCTTCGCTAATCTAATTATCTGGTTTTTTTTCTGGCTCGCTGTTTATTTTTCCAACCGCCGGAGCTCATCACAATATGGCTGATTCAATTGTTTTTGTAAACAAAATACCCTCCGGGTAGGTAGCCCGTGGTTTCGTGTTTTGCACCAAGCGTGATTTAGTAGGTGTGGTCGGTGCCGGCTGTTGAGTCAAATATATCGTCAATATTCTATTGTTTTGTATTAGCTTCTGCCTTTTCTGTGTCAGCTCGGTACCGTGCAAAGCTTCAAGTAGGTGTATACGTGTGTGTTTGTGACCTAGGGCATGTGTTGGGTGGGCGTTTGGTGTGGGTCAAAGCTGTGTTCGTTTTCGTGTGGTGTGTGTGGTGCTCTTTTTTACCGCGTTTGGTGGGTGCGTTCAGTAGATAACAATGTGACTGGCAACGCTGTCCTGGTGGTTGGTGTGGGTGTCTGTGTGGCTTCTAAGGTTGTGTTGTTGTTCCCATGTGTGCTTTTATCTTGATGTGCTTTGATAATTGGTCGAGCAGGGAGAGTGCGTTGGGTGGTGCAGGTTCGGAGATCTGTTTGGTCCGCGTCTATACAAAAGTCTTCTGGATTAGAGAATGCTATTGGGCTCTGTGGGATCGTGCTGCTAGGATATGAGGCTCTACTGTTGCTCGAACAGTTTTGGTGTAAGGCGTGTCATTTTTCTTCTGTTGTTTGTTTTGTTAGGTTATTTAGCTTCTGTTTTCAGTGACGAGGTCTGGCCTTTGGAGTGCCTCTAGAGCTATATTCTTCATCTAGTTTGGTGAGAAGCATGTTATCTCTTTATGTTTGTGTTGGTTTTGTGGTCGGTCATTTTCACTCTCTTTTCTTCATTGTTTGTGTTTTTCACTTTTTCTGGTGATTTGTTCTTGGTCTTATTTTTTGTTTGGTCCGTGTTGTAGGTATCGTATTGGGTTTTTATGTTGGCAGTAATGGTCATGTAGAGCCTAGTTTTAAGATCAATTTATTGAGTTTTATGCACATAATTTTACTATTTCGAATCTTTTTTATTATTGTTATATTATGAATGTACCAGAGATGATTGGGTTTTCATTTCTTGTTTTTGTGCAATGATTGACAGGACATTGTCATGTCTAGTTATTATGTCTTTATTTTTGGGTTATTTATATCGTTGATATTTTGGTAGTTGTTGTCTTTTTAGAGTTTTTTTATTTTTGGTTTGATTTAGGTATCTCATGTTGTTATGTAGTTGTTGGTGTGATTATTTTTATTATTTATGTGTAGGGTTGTTTGTATTTTTATTTATGTATTTATTTATTATTTATTTTATTTATTTATTTATTATTATTTTTTTATATTATTTTTTATTATTATTTTTTATATTAATTATTTAATTTATTCTATCCTCAAAAAGTTAAAAATAATAAATTATATTAAAGATGAATTAGTTACATAAATGAATTAATAAATTAGATAAATTACAAAAATACAAAAAATAAAAAAAAAATAAAAAAAATAAAAAAATGAAAAAAAAAATAAAATAAATTGAAATTAAAGAAAAAAAAAAATTTAACAATAAAAAAAAGGAAAAAATAATTATATTAAATAAATGAAAAAAAAAATAAATAAATATATATAAACAAATAAAGGTTTTTGAAACGCTAAATAGGAAAATACCAATAGTAATTTTGATTTTGAATTTCCTTTGGGTTCCCCAATTCTCTTAGATCTTTCATGCTGTATTTGAAATACGTTCTTTCTACTCTGTTTTTGTTGATTAATTTGCGTTGAGTGCATCCATGGCTTGTTGCTATAGGATGACATGTGCGAATGGGTTATCACATCATCGGTAATTGAAGATCTTAATATTTTATGAATGTTTATTCGGTCAATATCTCTATAGTTTAAAAGAGACGGAGAAAAGGATAAGTAAGTTGTGTTGATTTTTTTTGTAACTTTAATTTTTTAAAAGCATGTTGGGTAATATATTTCATGTAAAAATTTAGGCATTTGTTTATATTTCTTATCTCTTTATCTTGATCGTAGGTGGACCCGTTGGCCTCCGTTGATCATTGCTCTATATTTACTACATTCAACCTCGGTATATTATAAGTTTTATTGTAACTCATGGAAACTCTTACAATTGATACATGATGTTTATATCTATATATATATTATAGTTATATGACTCAATGCCCATATGATCATATTTAGTATATATGATAATACGGTAGGTTATATTATATATATAGTAGTTAGTATAGAATATATATATTATATGGTCTATATATAGTATATAGCTATATATATTATAGTATTTAGATATTATACTAACTAATATACTACTATATATATATTCTATATATATTGTATATATTATATATTATAAATTATATTTTATTATCATAGTATATTTAAATAAATATATAATATTATAACTTATATGTAGTATATAGTATATATATATACTATATGACATCCAAACCAACCAATTTTCGGATA
>JABUQX010025539.1:22500-46083 GCA_015478945.1 Trachelipus rathkii
AGGAAGAACTCCTGTTTCCTCTCACTTAAAGTGTTCTGAGGCGTATTCATAAATTCTTCACACCACCTCAGTTGCTTGCTCTGTTAAGGATTTTCGTCCTTGTTAAAGTAATGTATTTTGGAGTTACGTAAAAGTGAAAATTGAAAAATCTTTCTTTACCCTCCAATCTCTTCATACAGTTTTTAGCATTTTTTTTAAAATTAATCCTTTTTAATTTTTTGTTTCCGGAATATAGGCGTTAATCCTTGTTTAAGCTGTCATGGCAGACTTGCTAAATCCTGCCTCACGGATTTGAAATCACGTCAACACAGATTGCTTTTAGTGTAATATGTATTCAGTTTCTTCGTCGGAGGAAGAGTTAGCTAAGATGGTTTTTTTTTTTTCTTTTTTTGTTTTTTTTTTTTACATTGCCATCCCTGTTCCGCACCGGTGGCAGAGCACCCATTATACAGGAACAAAGGGAATGTAAAATGTAATGTGTCAAAATAAGCCTATATAATTCGCATGTCAAGCAAATTCGTAGATGAGCACTACACGGCGGGATTACGCGGGCCTTCGAGTGAGATTAGATTCAGTAGGAAACACAGAAGATGGAAGAGAACTTCACAGAACAGAAGTGACTGCAAAGAACGAACCTAAAGCGAACAAGTCTGAAGCTGCAAAATTCATGTTCTGACACTGCACCTCTTGTGCTAAGAGTGAGTCTCATAGGTGGTGGTACATGAGTGGTCAGTTCCGTCGAGCAATTGCTCCTCTGGTAGCTATAGAAATGAGAGAGCTCCAACATCACATCACATCACATCACAAAAAAGGGTCATGTCAATTGGAAAGTACGGAACCGTTTCAAAGGCTTTTGGCCTTTGACTTGACCCTTTCCAAAAGTCAGGTGAAACCAGAGTCCTCCCAGATATTGGAGAAGTACTCCATATAAGGGCGGATGAACCCTTGTATAGTTGGAGTAACTGAGAGGAGAAAGTCTCGCAGTCTAAACAGAACTAATAGCTTTTTTGATTATGATGCGCGGTTTCCAAGAGATTTTTGTTTATACTGTCAATAGGAGAGAAGAGAGAACCACTGAAAAAGATAGAAAAGTTAGGTGTCTTAGAGAGGAAGATTTCTAGAAGTTAGGTTTTTAAAGAGTTAAATTTCACAAGTTTTGGTTGACCCCACTGGGAGAATTCTATCCAGATTAGCTTAAATAGAATCGAAAAGATTAAGACAAGAGATAACTTTATAAGCAAATGAGGAAACAGATTTGAAAGAAGTTGAAGAATGGAAGATCGAGTCATCGGCATATGAATGGATGGAGTTAGATGAGCAGCTGAGATCGTTAAAGGGAAGGACGAAGTTGCCCCATCAACAACAGCTGATATTGAATAATTTGAAAAAAATCTTAAGACACAAGTAAAAAGGAAAAGGAAACCCAAAGAGAGCAGCAACGCGTGCAATGCCCTGTAAAATGTCTCGGATATGTCGAGTGCCACCACGCAAGTCTCCTAATAGTTATTAAGGATAGAAGACTATAAATCAGTGAGATTGGAAAGTATATTACCAGAGTTAAATTCGAACAATGAAGACATCGGAAAGAAGCTAATGGGATTCCAGATGATCTAAGGAAGAAGAGTTCAGAAGGGTTTCAAAGATCTTAAATAGAATACAAATGAGAGCTATAGGGTGATAGAAGGATAAGATGAGGCAATTTTCTTTGGAATGTGCTAACATTAAGGCATATAGAGTATAGTTGAACGAGGGAAAGCGCCAACTCATATTCACACACCCTCAAAACTCGGAGAAGAATGCCATCCGGGACGCTTGATTTCTTAATGTTCATAGATTTTGGGAGCCCATGTTTCTGCTTAATTTTAATCACGAGTAAAGGCATGGGGATACCTGAGAGTAGGAGGAGGATTGTCAAAGTTGTCCGGGGTTGAATTGGGGGAAAACAGGATATCAAAGAGCAACAAAATCATTAGAGCGACTTAGATTTACAGAAATTGTTAAGAGATGATATTGGCAAAAGCCCAGGAAGATTTGTTAGTAGGAGAATCAGGGAGGTCGGTGCACATTCGTTTGGGAAAGTCCGCTTAACTCGGATAATATCCCTTCAACGATTCCAAGCTGAATGAAAATTAGCAAGAGTGATAAGAGAACAAGATTTTTTCCACACCCGACACGCACTGTCTAGCCTGAATGGTTCGGAAACAATCACGATCAAACCGTGAATTTTGAGGAGAGAAGGAGTTAGATGAATTAGGAATGGGCTTACTCATTACATCGACGATTACAGCTGCCGCCTTATTGGTAGAATCCGAAGAGTCTTGAGAGTCAAATCAGTCACTCCATGAATAGTTAACTTAGAAGCGACGCAAATTCCCCCAATCTGCCTGATTAAAATGCCAGAAGATAGGCTTAGCGCACGAAGGATGTGTTTATGAAAAGTATTAAAATTAAGATATACAAGGTTGTGGTCAGATTTATTGATAGGAGCGAAAGTGATGTATTTATAAAGAACTAGTGATGAAGCATAGATCAACAGTATTCAAGAATTGGTTGGGGCGATCCGGATTATGTGTAGGTTCCCTAATTAGTTCATCCAAATCGTTGAAAATACTGAATAATTCAACCTCTTTCCCACACGGATCAGTATGAGAGAGCCCCAACCATTCATTGTAGTATACATTGAAATCCCTTAAATAGAAGACCTCGATATTTGGATGAAAAGATATAACAGTATCATGATAAGTAGTAAGATGCTAAAAAAAGTGAAAATCTGTTCCGTTGGGGGGGAACAGTAGTAGTAGTTTTAAGAAAAGTGAAAATTTTTAGAAAAAGATAAGTAAATATATTTTACAGTTGATTTATTAAATGTGACTTTAAATGCTCAAAAAAATTTTTTTTTTTTTTTTGAAGGTTAATTATATTATAGATCTTAAAAATTAAATGTAAAAATTATTAAACATATTACTATTAAATTAAAAAAAAATTTAATACTTTGAAAATATTTCTATTACTTGATGTTTGAATTAGCTTAAAGCAGGGCTGTGGTTATGAGAATCTCAGCTCAGAATAGGTTGTTTGTTCATAATTTGATGAAATCGGCATCAAAATTCAAAATAGTCTGAATCTGAACCGGTGTCCGATTATCTGTAACCGATTCCACATTACTTGTTTAAAGTCCCTTTTGGAAAATAAATTTTAATTTTATAAGTATAAATAATATTTTTTAAATTAATATTAATTTTTTTTTTGCCTTTCTAACTAAACTATTTTTTTTTTTTTAAAGAACTTTGGAAGAGATGATTTTTTACTACAAAACTATGATTTCCTTCAATCCTCACTTGAAAGCCTTGTTTTATATTCTGGGAGGGGCTTTATACAAAAAACTAATGGTAAGTAGGACGTGGTTTTTATGTCGTATTGAAATAACATAGGAGTCGGGCATTTAATAATATCCTTTCTATTGCTTTAAACAATAATAATCTTTAATAAAAACTGCGAATTTTAGTACTTTCCATGGAGAATCTTTTAGAAAGTTAACCCTTATTAATGGTTTTAAGAGGATAGTCTATAAAAAAAAAAAACTATGAATAAATGATTTCAATATTCTTTAAAAAAAAAAAAAAATTAACCCTACTTCATAGAAAATTTAGCTAATGACATACACACGCACACCTACATCTACCTACCCACATAACCTACCTACACAAAATTGCACACATGCCTACGCACGCAAGCGCACATACTTACACACACACACACGTTTTCTGCTACTCGGTTGCCTACTTTGTTTAACAGTCAAAACGCACAGCATAGTTTATAACGGTATAACCACAAAAAAAATAACACAGGCCATTTTCAGTCTATTTTAAGTTACTTAAAAATATCCTTCCTCATAAAATCGCTGTGTGTGTGTGTATGTGTGTATGTGTATGTGTGTGTGTGTAATAAAAAGTAGTCTATTGATAATTCCTACCAGGGTAACGTTAATAAAAAGACTCCCTATTGATTCTTTCCTTGGAGAATAGTTAATAACAATTATTTCTATTAATGCTTTCATTAGAAAGATATTTTATCAAATACTTCCTACTGATGGCTTCCATGGAGTGACTCTTTAATATGAATCACCCTTTTTCATTGAATCATAATGCGAATAGTTTCTTCGTGATTTTTTTAAATTATAACTTAATCATTTAATATTAATAAATATTTTTTTGTATATCATTATTTTTGAATTTAATTATCATTCTTGAAATTATGAAAATTTTCTGGATTTCGTTGGGAGTTTTTTAACTTTTTTTTTTTTGGAATGATTTATAAAAGTTCCTTTTATGATTGCAAGGCAAACATTAATTCTTTTTATTGGTTTGTCGTTCGTTTCGTTTTCTAACCTTTTAATACATCACCCCCCTCATGGGAGGAATTGGGACCTGACCAAAAAGAAATATTTGGGTGGAGTCAAAACAAAAATTTATGGAAACGAAATCGGAGCTTGAGGAAATTATTTTTATTGTAGTATAGAAAGGTCTGGAGCTTAAATTCTAGCCCGAGTTGAAGCCGGTAAAAAACTTATTGGCTCCGCTGCACTACTGTAGTTAAAGGTTAGATTGATAGAATTCTTGTAGTGTATTGAAAAAGGTCTTGGCAGTGCAGCGAGTGGTGATAAACTGGTAAAAAAAATTTGGCTCATGTTTTAAAGGTCCTGGAATCGATTCTTTGAAATTCTCTAAAGAAGTTCCAATCCTCGAGCTCGTGAGGGGAGAATTTATTTAAAAATAATAATAATAAAAAATCCATTAAATTATAATATTAATCTTATTATTGATCTATTATTTTTCAGAAATCTAATTTTCCGTCCAGTTTTAAAAAGCTCCCAAAGAAAAAAGTTCTCTCTAAATATGAAAAAGAAACGATGGAAAAAATAAAGGCAATTATGGAAAAGCATGAAAAGAATTTTGCAGAGGGTCATCTTTTAATATTTAATTTACAATATGAAAAAGCTTATACATTCTTCGATAAAGCTTCGAATTTTTGCACTGTTCCGCTCAATCAGGCCTTAAGAGGTGTCTGTCTTCTAGAAATGAGGAGATACAGAGAAGCCATTATGGATGCAATTTTTGCGCTACGCAACCTTGGTCCATACTATGGATTTTGGGCATTATTTACCATATTACAACTTAATATAAGGTGTGGAAATGCTATACATGCTACAGACGTGGCTATTTCTAATGAATATTACTACAAGTATAAACAAACGCATGAACCAACATCTAAACTACTACAATGCACAAGGAGACAAGGACTATGTATCTTAAAAAATATTTTCAAAAGTTTTTCACTCTTGTTCCAAAAAAGGTATAAAGAAGCCATACCTTTCCTTGAAAAAGCTGAAAGCATTATCTATGGAAAGTCTGGGCATACTAGTGTTATCCTATTGTTATTATATTTCATAAGCAAAAATTATGAAAAAGTTATTATTTTGGGTAAAGAAATTTTAAGAGACACCAATAGATTTAGCAATCTTGTATATTTTTTACTTGGGATGAGTGCATACTACATGAAACAACTTAGTGCTGCAATAAATTACTTAGAAATACTAGAACCCTGTGGTTTGGAAAAGCTTGCCAAATTCAAGAGTTTGAGAGATTTGATACATAAAGCAGATGACTTAATGATAAGTGGAAAATTGATGAAGGATTTACGGAGAGGTGGATATTTGGTGGTGGAAACTTTAGCTGGCTATTACAAAAGCGCGATGTGTTTAGCCAAAGATAATGAGCAATTGTTAGCCCACATTTGGACCAAGTTAGGAGTTTTAAACTTTTTGAATGATAACTTCGAAGAAGCCGTTAAATGTTTAACTTCTTCTATCAATCTTGTTGGCGACAATAAAAATATCTTGGTGGTAAGATCAGAGGTGTATAACAAACTAGGTTTGGTGAATGAAGCGAATAAAGATCATAAAGATGCAATGAAGTACGTAAGGCAGGGAAATGGGTTATAGGATATGGAATTGATGAAAAAAAGGTTGGGCACAACCTTAATGTGAATGAAGCAAAAGAAGATCGTAATGAGGTTCACCACTCTTGAACAAAGAAAAAACTTTTTTTTGAATAATTTTAGAATATAGTTTTTAACAATTACATTTTTCTTTTCGATTTTTTGTTTTTACGTATTTATTTTTTTTTAATATCCATTTTAACTTTCTATGTTAGTAATTATATATTACTATTACAGGAATTGTTTAAATATCCTTCAAATCTCGCTATTTTTATTAGTTTTTTAAGTTTATATTTTCACGAAAAGCATAGAAAATTAATATCTATAATCTGAACTGCCCCATACTATATATTAATCAAGAGATATTGGGGAAACGTTGGCTATACACTGAGGAGATAGTTTGAAAAACGAACATCTAAATCAATTGTTTTTATGATAAATTATATATATAATATAAATGAATAATAACATATATACTCTAAAGAAATTAATGTATTCTATGAATATGAAAAATAATATAATATATAATAATAATAGATATATATAATAGATAATATATTAGAATAAATATATATGTTTAATTATATATATATATAATATATAAAATATTAATATATATTATTAATAAATAAATATTAATATATATTATAAAAGAACAGAAAATTAATAAACAATAATAATATTTAATATTATTATAAAAATAAAAAATATAAAATATATATATTATGAAATAAATAATATATAAAATAATATTAATAATAGGTATAAATATATATGGTCACGCATTTATTCGTTGTCCGTCAATAATATGATCTTAAAAAACTAATTAACTCGCTACCAGTAAAAACAAGATAAATACTATTTGTGCTGTGAAATGACTATGGTCCAAAGTTTGCCCTGGAAATGTAAAAAAAAAAACAATAGATCCTTCAAAAACGTACATAATAAGCTACAGAAACGAAAAGAATACATTTTTAGGTGAAATCCTGGTTGATAAAAAATTAACAAATTTTAAAACAAAAAGTGTAAATAAATAATAGTACATAAAATTCTTATAATAAAAAAATTGTGGATTAAATTAAATCTATCAGAAAAAAACAGTTATATGATTAGAAGGCCTATTATCAGAGACCTTTTATGGAAATAATCATTAACCAAAGGTTGCGAGATTTTAAATTATTTAAAATTCTTCTTTTTTTTGTTACTAAAGATTTAGCTTGCGAAGTGGAGAAAACAGAAATATGAACCGCAACCTGATAATGAACAGTTAAAGTCAAAAAGGGGAGTTGAAGAATCATACGGTCGGCCTATGGCAGGGGACCATCGTACAAGGTCGGTCCAGACTAATCCCCCCCTCCGGGGAGGAGATCATCCACCGGAAAAGCGCAACACCGCTCTATTCGGTAATATATAGACAAAACAGGCATGTCCCGCGGGAAACCAGGTTGTCCTACCGTCCGCCTACAACCCTACGGGGTATGGAAAAACGAGAATCCCCCTATTTCCCGTCGCTCGCAGCCCCCTAGTGTGAACCGTAATAAAAAGAGCAAAATTTAATAGAAAAAAGGTCGGCGTTAATCATAAAGCGTTTTATCGTTGAGAAGAAGTGTAGCGGTTAAGTTAACCCGTTAATCATGAGTCCTTAACGCCTTAAAAACCGTCTCAAAATAATTCTTCTTATTTTTTCACTTAATCAGCACACCTATATGCAGCTAGCAAGAGAACAATATGCCAAATTAGATGAAGGTGATGTGCACGTGCCTAAATGTTCATCAAGCAGAAACGACAACCATTACGCAGAATGCATGACATTCGAGAGCGCAGGCTTCAAGTGAGGGAGATAAAATTCAGCACAGAAACACAAGAGAGGGAGAGAGATAGAATCCAAACTGAAAACACCGTTGGTAGGATAGAGCCCAAAAAGGAAAAACACGCGCAACGCAGCAAGCTCACCGCCCCTGAGGAAGTTACCAATAAGCTACCACCCATAAAACTCTAAAGTAGCACAGATACTAAGGCAATCCCCTTGTGCATATTAGAGGAAGTCGTAAAGGTGACAATTCATGGTGGTAAAGCTAAAGTTGGTAATGCTCGAACACCTTGCCGCTGCAGATACCTATAGAAAAAGGAGATAAAAGCACAAAATCATCGTCGCGCAAAAGATGCAAAAAACGCTTAGAAAGAGTTCGAGTGGAAACTGGAATAGTCAGAACATAAACAGTTTACTAAAACTTTTGGCTCTGACTCGACCCGCTGTCACAATATAGCCGGAAGTGTTGGAAAACCACTGAAGCCACCCCAGATATAATGAGAACCAAACGAAGTACTCTATACAAAGGGACAGATGAGACCCTTGTATAGCTGGATTAATCTGAGAGAGAGAATAAAAAAAGTGTCTCGCAGAGTCTAAAGAGAGCAGGACACTACCCAGTTTCTTAAGTCCAGTGAAGCCCGCCGTCAGCATACCGATGTATGTGAGGTAATTCCCAACGACATTTTTTCTTATGTTAAGGCCCAAGGATGTATAATTGTCAACAGGAAGAGGACGAAAAAGAAACCGGCAAGAGAGAGAATTAGGAAAGTTAGGATAAGGGTTATTTTAAGTGATAGATGTGAGATGTGTAGAGAGTTAGGTTTTAAAAAGAATTAGATTGTCACATAAGTTCGAGAATACGGAACACCACAACCGCAAAAATCCACTATCTAGCAGCGAGAATAGAATAGTAAAGACCTCCTAAGGACGATGAGGCAATTCTAGAAAAGTGAAAAGAATGGAGCAGAAATGAAAATGAGTTGAGAATGAAAGGTCGAGTTCATCGCAGCATGATAGAGGTAGAACTGATTAGAGGGGTTAGGATGTAGAGATATAGAGATTAATATAGAGACCACCAAGCCATTAGCATTGGGCGTAGGCAGGGTTGGTCCGCAGATGCAGGAAACTTCAGGGTGAATGTGAAAACTTGACACTCCCCCCCCCTTACAAATCTTGGCGAAATAAAAATTAAAAATGAACTTGATATAAATTTGCCAGACGACGTTTTTAAAGTTTAGTAGTAGAAAAACTGAAAAAAAACATCAATCGATAGATGACCAAATTTAGGTCTTCATATATTACTGGCAGTCAAATTTTATTTAGTCAGTTCCTTTTGTTGATAGTGATTAAAATTTGTTTTTTCGTTTTCATTTTGGCTTAAAGTCAACAGTAACATATAACGCTTTTATACTGCTTGGGATTTATCAGTCAATGACATTGATTCTCCGCAAAGAATCATTTCAGTGCGTTATGTCAAGATAGCCGCATTTGCGGCTTGCCACATAAGCGTGTATAAAGTACAATCTGCTGGGTAAGAACAGTACCCGATAGGATATTAATCAGCTGATTCAGCACAAAAAAGCACATTAAAAACAATGTGGCAGAAAATAAAAGAAAGTTATCCACATTACAGCATCTTGTGAAAAGACCATATCCCATTCTATATATATTATATATAAATTTAAGCTGCCAAAGTATAGCTAAATAGTAAAGTGAGTAATAAGTTCACTATATATAGGTAGTTAGTAGTAAATAGCACATGAATGTATAATAGTCAGAAAGTAAAATATATAGGTTATAACTAATAATTGTATGAGTATATAATAAGTTCATACTATCAGTGCTAAGTTATATATATAAGGGGAACTAATAATAGCAAAAATAATTAATCATATC
This sequence comes from Trachelipus rathkii, assembly GCA_015478945.1. Taxonomy (NCBI): domain Eukaryota; kingdom Metazoa; phylum Arthropoda; class Malacostraca; order Isopoda; family Trachelipodidae; genus Trachelipus; species Trachelipus rathkii. The sequence goes on from JABUQX010025539.1 coordinate 32,207, forward strand.
GAATTGTTAAAGCTATAGTTAAAGCTATGGGCTTTACAAAAGATTTAAAAATTTCAGAAAACTATAATACCTATAGATATAAAAATAAAAAAAAATGCTGAAAAAGTGGCAATAAATAATATATTATATATATGTTTATACTATATATATATAAAAGTATAGTGATGATCGGAAATAACCCTGAATATATAAGGGAATATAATCAATAATACATAATTATAAATTATATAAGTATCATTATAATACAGAGATCTCTACAATAGCTGAAGCCTATACCGTAAGTACCATAACCGCTGAAAAATAATACACCTGAGAAGGTAAGAGAATAATAGAGAATGTGCATGTAGATATAATAAATAGGAATAAAAACTATATATAATTGATAATTCACTCCGACCACCGTTGCTAACGTCCCTCGCCCTAAAATAAGAAATACTCTGCTCTGACGCCCATTAAGTTGAGAGATCATTAAATGGGAAAGATTAGGAATATAAAAGTGAGGAAGATGAAGAAGCAGAGAACAAACTGAGAGAACGGAAATCTCACTAAATGTTGGACAAGACAAAAAGAAGCCAAGAAGTCGCTCAAAATACACACCAAAAATAGCCGAATGTTCCTAGCGACTTGAGATTAAGAAAGCGTAGATCGTATAGAAGACAAAGAGAAATAGAGCAGGATAAGGAGTAGTCAGTATGGAAGGAACAGCAATAGATGCAGAGGACAACATAACCTGGCCAGATGCTTTGGAATATGAATCAAGCGCCCCAGTACCGAAGAAAAAATCTGCAGTAGAATATTCCAAGAGCGGAAAAACCATAAAGATCGAAGTTAAAAGGAAAGAGTAACCTGCAAAGAAATTGAACGTCGAAAGCTTACTAGCGATCGGAAAGAAGAGAATGAGATTCCAGATGGGTCTAAGAAGTTGAGAGTTGAGAAGGGTTTCAAGATACCTGAGAATAGAATACAGGGTGAGAGCATAATAGGCGAAATTAATTAGAAGCTGTACGCCAAAGGAATCAGATCGAGCTTCCTGTTTTGTCGGAAATAAGAGTGGTTGGATATGTGCGATAGCTAGTCCACGATTCTGAGAGGAGGGAACCCAGATAGGGCTAGTATTTAACGAGATAAGAAGAAGGAAAATAATAGCCGGGGTGATTACTGTAAAGCGGCGAAACCCAAGCTGAAAAAAAGGTAGGCCGGTGCAGCACGGTAGAGCCACATTTCCCTACAACAACTCGAGTTTTCCAAAACACAACTGTGTTATAACACCTTACTCATCTGGTATAATAACCGATAAATATAAACACATTTTGAAACCATTTGATAGAAGTGGAGAACAGAAACTTTCACCGAGAAACAATTTGTACCATAAAATATAAAGTATCTCTTATCGAGGAAGCTCGCAATTCTCAGATTACAATTTTTACAAAATCTGATAAGTAAATAATATTACTAAACTTCGAAAATCTAAGTGGTAGAAACACGCTTTAACGGATGGTAGGGGAAAATTTTACTGGTTTAATTAGGTCCGTCTACTTCTTCTACTAATAACGAAATTTAGACAAAGCTCCTAGAAAGTTAACGAAAAATTTAACCGATTTACATTTAATCTGCTTATTTATATCGTCTATAAAATCAGTCATAAAATTCTTTGAGATATATAAATAATATATATACATTATTATAGGTTATGTATAAAGCGTATATATGTAGTAGTTAGCTGATTATATATATGATACTATATGTTATTACCCCTCCCGTGATATAAAAACTCACTTTATTGATGAAAATAGTGATATTTTAATTTATTACATATATATAATTAAAAAACGTAAATAAAATGAGTGTACAAGTTTATGATATTAATATATATATATATATATATTTTTAAAAGAATGTATTGTCTAAAATATCATATATATAATATGATATAATAAAAAATATATAATAATATTAATATATAGATAAATAAGAATATATATTATATATATATAATAATATATTTAATTTAATATAAATAAATTATATATATATATATATATATATTTATAATATATATATAATATAAATAAAATAATTATATAATATATAATATTGAATCAATAAAAAAAATTATATAAAATATTTTTTTTTCTATTGTTTATTATGTAAGCGTAAAAATATCTTTGCATATTCTAAAAATAAAAGTATATTCGACCCAAAAAGATAAAATCACCGCTCAAAATAGATAAAAAATAAAGTAACATTAGATATTCACAACAATAAATTTAATAAATTATAATGAATATGAGTAATCTTAATTATCAAATATTTCTTCAAGGAAATGAGATATTAAACTCTTAATCTCTGAAGATTAAACTTTAAAATCTCAAGATTAAAAGACTCTTTTTCTTTTCCTAACATTATTTAAAAAAGAACCAATAATATTGAGAAGGATAACTAGATCTGTCCACTATGTTTCAACCAGAACTGAAATCCCGTGGGCAAAACATCCTCCAAGGAGATAGCAATCACGTATAAGATTGTCGAAAGAATAAACCAAACCTCTACCCAAAACAAACCTAAAGAAGCAAACAACCGAGCAAAAAAATACCACAACAATAAAAAAATATAAAAAGCACACAATAAGTGATAATAATCCACAAGAAATATACACCATGAAAATAAATTAAAGATGTTTAAGTCCTCCAGTTTTCCTAATAAGCTACGCACGCGCTCTGTTTGAGCAAGATAATGTGCTGCCGCAAAGCAGCCAGAAAATAAGACAATGTCTCGAAAAGGACACCTTTTATCATACTATGTAATCACCTCTGATGTAAAAAGCGTTAATAGAAACCTTATAACGAGACCTCGAAGAGCAAAAGGAAGGGTAAACAAAGTTCAAGTTTAATTAGGCTGGTAGTGACCTGATATATATTTTAAAAGTGTACAAGTCGAAGGAAACTCGAAAATGGAGTAAGTAAATTGTTTCTGGATTTTCTAAGGGGAAAGTATCAAAGTATGTCGTCAGTGTCAAACGGAGAGGAGGAGAGTCTGCATGAGTGAAAGTCTTGGTTAAACAAGCTCTTAAACTCCCAAGTTGAATTTGCATGGAAGAAATTGTTGCAAATTTCAATATGAAATTTTGCAATTTTTTAAAAATTTTCATCCGAACTTCATTAACAAAGTTAATTCTAAAGCTTCGATTTTGAGCTTACGTACCTTTAGCCTTTGGTATTTGAGTGTCCACGGATTGCCAAAACCTCTTAAGTAAAAAAAGAATTGAAATGTTCTAAGTAAAGACTTTATTTAGCTTGTCTCTCCTCAGCAATATCCATAAATTAAAGCCTTTTTTGCTTAGAAAAAAATCGATTAAAAAAATTCATTTTTTTTACTGTTTATCCGATCTGCATAAAATTTTCAGAGGAGATAAGATCTGACGCGTTATATTTCCTATTCCGTGTATTTTTTAAATGCCATTCATTTGAACTCTGGGTACGCGAGTGCACGCTAAAAATAAAATTAATTGGCTATGCATGAAAAAAAATTGTCAACATTTTAGTTACTATTCCGAAAGTTCATATTGATCGAAAAAACAACATACCGAATCGGTTCCAACAAATTAATCTAAATTTAATTTTCAATTTTCAACAAAAAAATTGGTTTTAAATGTCTTTAAAATTTATTCAAGATTTTTCTTACGTTTTGAGGATAAAATTATCTCATAATTGTTTAATATAGCTTTAAAGCTTTAAAACTTTGTCTTACCTAATTTAAAGCATGTGATTATTTATCGATATGAATATGTTGAGCACTCAAATATTATTTAGAAGGAAAAAAAACTTTAACGTATCTCATAGAAAAACGGAGACGAAATTTAAGTTTTGGAATTAACCCATGCAATAAACACATGCTTTTTATAGTGTAGATTGGTAATGATCATATATTAAAAATTAATTGCCAAATTCCACTTGTGTAATAATTCCTGCATAAAATTCCTACAATAATTGTAATCATTCCCTATGATAGAAGAGGAAAAGGTGATGTCAAAATATAATCTAGAAGAAACATTGTCTATGTCTATGTAATGTTGCGAAGATAGCATATAAAGGAAGGGAGGCTGAGGAGTTAGGTTATTGAGTAAAGAGAAAAAGAAAAATGATTAATGAAAAAAGAATGGAAAAAAGAAAAAGAAAAGATTAATTGAAGGGAAAAAAAATCTAACGGGATCTTTAATTGTCTCATTAATTGAATTTGTTCACCTTTTAAGTAAGGTAATGTTGCCATTAATCGAATGAGAAATGATATATGTACTAATTCAATGCTAACCAACCAAAGCTATGGCTTCGTAAAAAGGAATGCCTATCGTGCCAGTTTTTTCAACTTTGCTAAATCATAAAAGATTTCAAAATTATGTGATATTCCGGAAGGGTTTCTTCGTAAGCAAAGTTATTTGCATACTCACTTCAGTGATTTACATGTAAAGTTTGAAATTCAAATATTTTTTCCCCATTAATGAGGTGTCCTTATTTATGTTTCCAATGAAAATGTTTAAATTAAAATTCGAACAAGTATTAGCCCCTGTAGAAAGACATAAGTTGCCGATCAGGCTAAAAATCTTAATTGCTCAACCTAAACTACTGTAGGCACCTCGTGGGTAAAGTAGCTGCGTACCACTTTTATAAATCGAAGAATTCTAAATAGTTGAATTCCATAAATATAATTCAAGTGTTTCATTATAGAGATGTAATTGCTACTTTTACGAAGAAAAATTGTATAAATAAATAAAAAAAACAAATTCGATAATGAAATCGATATAATAGGAAATATTAATACCCGTAAGCCCGCGCGATTTCTTTATAGGAATTACATGATATATTTATAATAAATATATTCTTTGTAATTACTCCTCAACTAAACCAAACTGTTATGCTATTTTAAACGGCTTTCATGGTTTTCATTGTTCATATCTTTCTACCGAAACCAAAGAAATCACAGAATTCCCTCTTTTTAAATCCTTAAAATACCGAACCTACTTTTTCACATATAAATGTGACCAAAATTTTATCCCAGGAAACGTTTCAGTGTAACATATTTGTAAAATAGGTAAACACACTATGTTCAAGACAATGTACCATGTGCCCAAAGTGTCAATTATTATACCTTTCACTTTTATTAATATTAATAATAATAACGACATTTCAACGAATCGATCTCATTTTTACAAATTAGAATTCATTTTGTCCTGATTCAAATAATCAGCTTTCAAAAAACTGCTGCAGCACATTTTAGAAATCCTCAAAAATTGACCTCAATAAAAGACCTTAAAAAATAACTCAGAGAAATCTCTTGAGGGTTTCCAAAACCCTTATTCTATTTGGTCCATTCGAATGGAAATTTTATTTTTTGGCTGCTACTATAAAGTCTCGTTTATTCTATCGTTTCGTTAATCAACACTATAGAAAATCTAATAACCATTTTCGAATATGGTATTAATAGTTATTTAAAAGAAAATAATATATACTTTGGTCAGCAAATTAACCGCCATTTTCTTTATTTTAAATCTTGATATCCTTGAACAATAATGGCTCGTAACTGTTTTCGTGTACAGGCGAAACACCAAAGGTTACTAAATTCGTTGTCAATTTTTTCAAAAATTGCCAAAATGTAAACTATGAACTATAATGATTGCTATTCTTTTATCATTGTAATTTGCCTCTGTTAAGCAGAAAGTTAAAAAAGATAATAATAAATTTTATCTACAAGCAGTTCAGTGGATAGAATTTGTGTCAACTTTTACTAATGAGTAATTTATCCAAGAGTTAATATTCAGACCCAAATACATATCAAACCTTTTTAAAATCTTTGAAATTTAATATCATTTTCTATTTTCGGATATATTAGAATATCTCCATTATAGAATAATAGCTTTCACAAATATTAAAAGCAATAGACTTCTCATTATTTTATTCTGACAGAAAGAGTTCTCGGAGAGAGAAAGATTTCTCGAAAAGAGAAAGAGTTCTCGTAGACACAAAAAGTTTTCGAAGAGATAAAGTTTGAAAACTGAAAGAGTTCTTGAAAAGAGAATGAGTTCTCAAAGACAGAAAGAGTTCTCGAGGACAGAAAGTTCGAAGAGAGGAAGAGAAAAAGAGTTCTCGACTCGACCGAAAGAGTTTTTGAAGAGAAAATGCGTTGTCGAAGACATAAAGAGTTCTCAAAGACAAAGAGTTCTTGAAGAGAGAAGAAGTTCTCGAAGGGAGAAATAGTTTTCAATGACAGGAATAGTTTTCGAAGAGAGAAAGAGTTCTCGAAGAGAGAAAGAGCTCTCGAAGAAGGAAAGAGTTCTTGAGAGAGAATGAGTTCTTAGAAGACAAAAGAGTTCTCGAAGAGAGAAAGAGTTCTCCAAGACAGAGTTCCTGAAAAGAGAAAGAATTCTCGAAGAGTGAAACATTTCTCAAAGACAGAAATAGTTCCCCAAGAAAGAAACAGTTCTCGAAAAGAGAAAGAGTTCTCTGATGAAATATATTTCTTGTGAAAAGTATAAGCATAATAATTTAAACAATATTATAATAATACCCTATAGAAATCGGCAGAGCGACAGAGTCGCAAGGATAGAAGCTGGTGGTTCAATCCCTCCTCTGAGGATCTTAGTAGCAACTAACCTATAGCAATTCCCCTCCATAGAATAGGTGCAAACTTTTATATAATAATTAAATATCTATCAAAATACTTCATACAGACTTTATACAGCTACATATAAAAATAAGAAATTCATTTAACTCATGTGTCCTCATATCTCAGTAGAATAAGTGCTGTTTCACTACGCTTAGGGTAAGTATCTTATCTTAGAGTAGGTATCTTAGGGTACGCTTAGGGTATCTTGCGATTGATTTATGGTAATACCAGATGTTTGTAAATATAAAATTGGTTGCGAAGAATTCACAAATCTGTTACTTGGAGTCTCTAAATGTTTTTGCTCGCTTGTATCATTTTTTATTGTAATTTATTAGGGCTGGCAACAAAGTTTTACTGCTCATACACAGAACATTTTTTAAAAATCAAATACCACAATTCTATCGATCAAAGACCCATTAATGAATTGTCATATCAAAGGAAATCAGAGATAAATTTCGTTTGACATGATATTATTCCTTAAAAATCTTATATAAATAGCTAATGTTAATTTTTAAAAAAGATTTTAATCTATAAAAAAACTCCTGAATTTAATATTAATAAATCACTGAAATAGGAAGGAACTACTTCATATAGCGGACAAAATATTGGATACGCGGTCCTGTGATTTAATTTTCATCAAACTACTTCATATGATATATATTACATTGCATATGATATACTTAACATCGAAACGCAATGCTATGAATTTGTTTTCATCAAAGTCTGCATTGCTTGAAATTTCAAATAATATAAATTTAAAATAGTTGCACGAATAAAACATTTTATTTTCCTTTTTAATTTTTACAGCTTTTTTAATTAATAATGAGAAAAGTATAAATAAAAAATTATGTATATTTTATCTATTAATATATTCTTTTTAATTTCGCTTTATATGAAAGTTAATTTCATTGACAATGAAAATTAAACTAAAAAAAAATGCTATTTTTGTTAGTATGTTCAAAAAACTCTAGGTCTGATACTACAAGCCGCTTATAAACAATCATCCTTATATATATATATATAATATAATATATATACTAATTAATATATATATATATATTATATATTACTATACTATATATATATAGTATATATAATATATAATATATATATAATATTATATTATATATATAAATATAAATAAATAGATATATATAATATATATATATATATAATACTATATATATATATATATATATATATATATATATATATATATATATATATTATATTATTATATATATATATGGGTATATACTAATATATATATATATATATATATATATATATATATATATATATATATATATAGTATATATATTATATATATATATATATATATATATATATATATATATTTATGTATATAATATATATATATATATATATATATATATATATATATATATTATATATATATAATATATATATATATATATATATATATAATATATATATATTTATATATATATATACATAATAATGTATATTTATTATATATAGTATATATAATATATATAGTATATATATATATATATACTATATATATATATATATATATATATATATATATATATATATCTATAGATATATATATTCTGAAAATACTCACAATCATCAATGCACACACACATCCATTCCATAACACAATATAAGCACATTGCCACATCTTTCTTGAATATTTCTCATTCACTTAACTCAATAAGTTTACTGATTACAAATGAAATACAATTGAACAAGTAGTCTACTTATTTGCAGCAATGAATCCCATATCCATTCGAACCACCACCCATACACACATATTTCTTACATTTTCCTATCTTTTTGTTTCCTTTTTTAATTCAATAGCAGTCTTACAATTTCCCGATTGAGAATAGCGGTAAAATTTTCTAATTTGCCGTCCTTCTGTCAGAGAAATTTCAAAGGCAAAATTTACCTCCGACTGTTAATTGATCACATAATTACATTCTTTCATTTTTTTAACATCTTTATAAAATATATACTATATATTATATATATAAATATATATATATATATCATATTAAATATATATATAATATATATTATATATATATACTAAATATATTTATATATATATATATATATATATATTATATATATATATATATATATATATATATATTATATATTATATATATAAATATATAATATATATATATATATATAGTATATATATATAGCTAGTAGTACTATAATTAGTATATAATATATATATTTATATATATATATATATATATATAATATTATATATATATATATATATATATATACTCATATATAATATATATATATATATATATATATATATATATATATATATATATATAATATATATATATATATATATATATATATAATATATATATATATATATAATAGTATAATATCTATATGGTGATATTTGGTTTTAAAACTACAACTTTTGGTTTAAAAATACAACTCATATCTCAAAAACTACAATGGATACAGGGAAAAGGAATACATGTTGGAATCCTTGTGTAACACATAGAGAGGGAAAATTGTAAAAAAAAAAAAAAATAAAAAAAAAAAAAAAAAAAAAAAAAAGATCATTATCTCAAATAAACTACAGATAGCTACAAAAAGGGAATTACAATTTTGAATCCTTGCTAAAATTTTATGGTTAGGAACTGTAAAAAAAAAAAAAAAAAACAATTAATTAAAATTAAATATTGGCTATTTTTTTTTTTTAGGAGCAGGGACATCAGTATAATAATATATATATATATATATATATATATATATATATAATATATTATATATATATATATAATAATATATATTATATACTATATATAAATATATATATATATAATATAATATATATTATATATAATATTATGATTTAAATCAACCGCAATGTAGGCGGGCTCGCGAGCCGACGGGAACACAGGGGGGGACGTTTTCCATACCCCGTACGTCATAGGGGAGGGGCGGAGGAACCCCCGCGGAACACCCAAATTACAAAGAGCGGGGTTCCGGAGACCCTCCCCGAGGGGGGAATATAGTCCTACCCCCGTAGTTCCCCGAAAGGCCAAGAGACCCCGACTTCCTGCCATCAGTGCGGTATACCCTTGGGTATTCCTTTAGTTAAAAAAAAAAGCAAATTTTAATAGAAAGTCTATTTTATTTTAACGAGTAACCAATAAAAGGTCCTAAATAGGCTCTCTAATCAATACTTACTATAATTATTAACAATAATTTATATTTTATTTTAATTTTTTTTTACATTTTCCTATAGTAATTTTACCAGATTCCAAAATGTATTCGGTTTTATGATATAGCTATTCGTAGTTTATGAGATATGACATCTCTATATTCAACGATTTTTTTTTACATTACCGCACTTGACATTTGTTTTACCAGGATTCCAAAAAAATCAAAAGTGTATTCCTTTTCCCTGTATCTATTGTAGTTTTTGACGATATGAGTTGTAGTTTGTTAAACCAAATAAAGAGATCACCTTATATGTATACTATATATATTATACGTTTTGAGTAGTTATAGGACTTCTATTACTGGACTTAAGTACCTTATAGGGCATTATAAGGTTGTTTAGTAAGTAAGAAATTTTATTTTGTTAAAATGATTGAGATTATAAAATATCTTAAAAAAAATAATAGATGAATGTGTGTGAGTGTGAAGGAAAGTAGAATAATAGTTTAATAGAATAAATGAAAGTTACATATTGAGATGGTGATTCATATATATATTACGGTCTCTATGTGGATGAAGGTATATATATATATATGAATTTTCCTACTTTTAGTTGTAAGTTAAGTTGAACAAATAGTTTTATGGTATTGGTTATAGACGATTGATTTATAAGTTTTTGTGTAAGTTAGTGTTTTTTCTGTGAGTTTATCGATTGTACTGGTTAAGATTAAACCGAAATATGTTAAAAAAATTGAATTTAAGATTTATAGTCTCCGTATATATATATATAAGCTATTTAACGGTAAATGCTACTAGTAAGCAGCTGATAGGTTGAGAAACAATAGTATTATTGTACAGAGGTGACCGAATGAGGAAATAGGATCATAAATGGTATAATTGAATAAAATGGTACCCGTAGTTTTGTGATATATAGGGGTATGGTTAGATATATTTGGTATACTATACAATATATATATATAGTATGGCTATTCCCAGGCATCTTACCTTGTAAAAAAATGACTTGGGAAATTTAAGTCCGAATTATGTTATTTGTGACCAAACAAGTGGGGCCAAAGGGGTAATAGACACCTTCCTTAACTCTTGCTCAACTAATTAGATTACTCCTTATGTTATGTTTTAATGGTCCCGTATTATTATGCCGAACCCACCAAAAAAGACTTTTCTCCCTTTTTCCGCATTTTGGTTTTTTAAAAACTCCCGATCACTCGAATACTTAAAAATATGCGTTTTCTTATACTTATATAGTAATATCCCTATATTATAGATTCTGACTGTTGTTAGTTAGCTGGAGTGTTAGACTAAGCCAGTACCGTTGGTCGTAGCACCTAATATAATGAGCGTCTCTAGATTATAACATCTAGACGAATATTTGTATAAATTAACAGAGAAGGACGAACCTCTCGTTTTATTAAATTAGTATCTCCTTGAAGAATTGCCAATGATACTAAACTTACTTTATCGACTTTGCGTCAATGAGTTATTTATGTCGATACGAATATACTTATGTCATCCTGCCTTCAGAGTTTGCGCAAACTATATTCGGCTTCTCTAGCAGAATGATGCTTTATACGACCACCTAATAGAAAATATAAATGACATAAAGATATAAAGAAGAAATGAATAAAAAAAATAAGAAAATAATAATAACATAAATAAAAAAAATCATATCTCAAAAACTAGTCATAGCATACAGGGTTGTAGATATAGAATACTATTTTTTAGATATCTGGTGCTAAAAAAATCATGTCAAAAAAAGTGAATAAAAAAATTATTGTTCAAAATATTTGAATTATAGTAATATGAGTAGAAATCCTATTTAGAGAATTTGGTAAGTGTAATACGTTTACTCTCAGTTATATATAAATCAGACTTTGAGGATTAAATTTTGTTATTAGTTTTTATTTTTATACTAAATGAATACCCCAAGAGGTGTATATATATTATACCGCACGTAATAGGCAGGTGGAAGTCGGTGAGGATATTGTCTGTCTCTCGGACCCTCCTTGCTAGGAATTACGTAGGTTGGACCATTTCCCCCCCTCCCTCCGAAACCCCGCTCTTTGGTATATTGTGGTGTCGCGTGGGTTCCTCCGCCCCTGCCCTACTACGGGGTATGGAAACGTCCCCCTTCCTATGTTCCTCCGTTGGCTCGAGCCCTTACATTACTAATTGACCGTATATAATGTAAAATACTTATACAAATTATTATAAATATATATAATAATATACTATATTATCACCCTCCGCCTCGGCTCGATATGTAAAGAGAGGTATTATAATAAGCCAATTTTTATATTTTGTGTTATAATTTGATTTTTATTTTATTTTTAATTTTCCTATACTCCAACAATTGTTACTAAAGGATTCCAAAAATGTTATTCCTTTTCCCTGTAGCCTATAATTGATATGTTTTTTGAGATTTTTTTTTTTTTTTTTTTTTAATCTAAGTTGCAAGGGAATTTATATACCAGGATTTTACCAATCAAAATATATGTTAATTCCTTTTTCCTTGAGTTTAAATTATATTAGTTTATTAAATGTTATAATTAATATATTATAGATATAATATAATATTATAAATTATTAATATTAATTGATTTAATATATTAATAGAGTCAATAGGAGATTCTCTACTCTCTCAATATCAGTACGGGATCTCAAAATTGGACTCACGTAATCGTCGCAAAGTATATATATAATTATATTATAACCTATATATATAATAACTATATCGCAGAGTATAAATTAGACGGATGCTTTCTAAAACCACTATAGATATGCCATCAGCGTCCCCACAAAATTAAAGATAGTCAGTTCAATGTACGTAAGTGATTTTATATTAATAGCACCCGGTGTTTCTTTTCATCCATAATTGTAGCTGTGAAGATCATATTATGATACTACGGTACGTCTGATTATACTGAGTAATTGTGAGAAGCGGAATTGTGAAAGCCGGAGGGTGGTATAGGCGTATCAAAGGGTGAGAAGGAACTGAAATAGGAGAAAGATGTTTTTAAAGAAGAGAGTAAGGGTTATTTGGAAGTGATTATTGAGGAGAGAGCTATACTCACGTTCTAGAGAGAAGTCTGTTGAGGGGTGGATCTGACCCATCTTTCGATAGAGAGGGTAAGTGTGTTATTTGATTTATGAGGTGGTTCTTATAATACTCTATACATTGCATGAGAAAATACATTTTTAAGAATTCCGAATTTTTAACAATCCAAAATTTATTATATTAACATTTAGATTAATATATTTATTTGGTAAATACTAACTAGGAGAGCTACAAAAATTTTTATACAATTATTTTACTTTTGGTAAATAATATTAAAAATCAATTATAATTTAAAAGAAGAAATTTAAATTATTTTAATTAATTTAAGTTATATATAATAAAGTGAAGCTTTGCACCTTATTCCTACGAAACAGTCGAGTCTTTTGAAGAAAATTTTAGGATTAAATTCTCTTCCCTTGGTGGCTAGGGGCTGAAAACCCCTTACTTCTATCTATATATATGCTTCTTTCAGTGATGGCGTTGAATAATTGTCAACTTATTACCACCCATCACCACCCCCTTCCCAACATGCAGGAATATTTGGTAATTTGTTAAAATTAATAATTGTAATAACTCACATAAATATAAATATTATTAATTATAATATTAACTATATATATATATATATATATATATATATGTATATAGGTAATATAATAGGATAGATAATTAAATTTAGATACCACTTCATATTTAAAATATATATAAAGGTAGTAGTGACCAAATCTGAATATTAAAAAAAAAAAAAGAAACAAAATAAGTTAAAACTAGACAGATCTTAAACGTTCGCTCCAATCAAATAATACTAATGTGGCCTCTTCTCAGAGCAAGGAAGAATGAATGATTTAGTTTTTCAAAATTTTTAAGATATACTAAATATTTATGAATGTAAAGCCAAGTTACACGATAATACCAATTCAATAAGTGCAAGGGAACAAGTATAATGAAG
>JABUQX010025540.1:0-12500 GCA_015478945.1 Trachelipus rathkii
TCGTCTGCAGAATATGCATTTATAAAGTGTGTTGCATTGGAATAGTTGCTAGATATTACTGGCAGGTAAGCTGCTTGTATCTATTGCAATTTATTTTCTGAAGTTTCGCAAATAATATTTTGTGGTGGTAAATATAAAACAATTTGAAAGTTTTAATATTTATTTTTAACATATGGTTAATGTTTGTATTCACAATTTTTGTCTGTAACAAAGGAATTATTTATTCACTAATTGGCAACTCATTGCATTAGAGAAACTGTTATGATAAAAGTCAGCTGTTCATTTAATTACTTGGTCACATTGACAAATCGACATTTGCTGTAAATTTCAAATCTGATAAATTTTCAAGTTAAGATTAAAGATTACTTATCAAGTCAAACTGTCTATATATTTTTGTTAATATATTTTATCTATTTATATACATTTTTGAACATAAATATTTATATATTTTATATACATATTTATGGGCGAGGATCTGTATAAATTTAATGTTAGAGTACTTTACTATTGTTTAACAGTTGTTTGCATATACACATTGATGCACATATAAATGTACATATCGCATGTATATATATATGGTCGTTGATCTGTATTGCAAAAAGGAATAATATTACAAGCATAAAATATAATTGATATTTGGTACTGAAGTTCTATACATTCAGTGCGCATGTACGTGGATACCTGCGGACATCTAACTGCATGTTCATGGATATATAAAACTTAAGTTTGTGAAAGCAGTACATATTCATTTTTTTTTATTAAAGTATTTTTTAAATTTATTCCAGTAGTTTTCTTGAGTGTTTCCAAAGATAATTTATTTTCTTATTTATTTAAATATTCAGATAGCTATTATTTGAGGTCTTAAAGACATTGTTTTCATGATCAAAACATTGATCATTAGTCAGGTAAATTCATTGATAACGAATAATATTGACTGGACGGTTTTCATATAAAGCAACGAACCCGTTCAAACCGTTGTTTCACTTGAAGGATCTTCAGGGAGATAAGTTGGTGAGTTTTGAGTATATTATTGCATTGCAGTGTTGCACAGGTCGGTAACTCATTCGACAGGAGGTCTGGATACTGATACAATATAGGTTTGAGAATCTTAGTAAGTGTTGATTGGTTGGATTGTCACGGGGGCCTGGCCAAGGAATTGTTTATCTGCTTGAAGAGTAAGTTTATGACATATAATTTAATATCTTTTCAACCAACCCATTACATTTAAATTGGAGTAGTCCTGTCCGGGAGTTTATTTTATAACCCCCCAGTCATTATTCGTTATCACTGAATTGCTTGTTGTGAATTCATTTTGCCATTTTGCTGAATATTTGAGCACAGAGTTATTCATTTGTAGTTGTTTTTGCCGAAACCTGTGCTAGAGTTAATGTTCAAGTGTTGCAACTAATATCGACATTTGGGATAGATGTTGATATTGAGTTTTAACTGTCAGTATAGTCTATTGTACTATTTGTTTTATTGAAGTTGCATGTATATGATTTTGTGCGTATTGGTGAAATAGTATTTTACTATTGCAACAATACCCATAGCTTGGAAACAATTAAACTCTGGAATAATTTTAATACTTTATATTTTATGCTTTTATAAATATATATATATATATATATATATATATATATATATATATATATATATATATATATATATATATATATATATATATATATATATATTATTAATTATTATTTTTATTATATTATTAAATATTTATATTATGTATATGTAGTTATATATATATATATATATATATATATATATATATATATATATATATATATTATATATTGTAATATAATTATATATATATATTTTTTATTTATTTATAAATATATATATATATTATATATATATATATATATATATATATATATATATATATATATATATATATATATATATATATATATATATATATATATATTTATTAATATTGTTTAGATAGGCAGTAAAATTTACAAAGTTGAGCGAAGCGAAATAGTGATTTTCGAAATTCCCGATTTTTACTTGCTTTGTGTTCTGGGGCGAAAACACTATTTTCCCGCAAGATTTTTGCAAATTTTACTATAGATTGTTTAAACCAGTATATATATATATATATATATATATATATATATATATATATATATATATATATATATATATATATATATATATATATATATATATATATATATATACATTTGTAATTTTGTGGTTAGAAATTTGTTTTCCTGCGTGTATCAGTAGGAGCCAAATTTCAGAATTTTGGTAGAAAACGTGATTGCGATTCGTGCGTTAAGAAGTGACTTTGTTAACGAACGATATATTATATAATTTGTTTAGAATACAACGATTATAACAATGGCTTCTAACACTGAATTTGTAGAGATGTGTAGGTCATTGGGTTTGTCCGATAAGATAGCTGCTGCATTGGAGGAAAAGAAGTTAGCGCTTGAAGAAGATGAACGTCAGCAAGATGCTGCAACGATTTTACAGAGTACCCAGAATACTCATAGCGCTCCCAATGCCAATAGGTGCCCCAGAATGAAGATCCCTTTCTTCAATGAAGAAACTAATAACATAGAGGATTATTTGTCATACTTTGAGAAAATGGCTGTGTTCTATGATGTACCGAAAGAGAAGTACGCATTTGCGTTAGGATCCTTCTTAACTGGAAAAACAGTTGGGGTATACAATAGTTTCTCTGTGGAAGAGTTAAAGAATTACGAGAGTCTAAAAAGAGCATTGTTGGTTAGGTATAACCTAACAGAAGGTGGATACCGCACCAGGTATAAGAATATACGCCCGGTTGAGGACGACAACCCAAGCGAATATATTAGGAGGATCGTCGATTCATTGAAGAAATGGATAACCGCGGCGAACGTTGAAATGACCGCTAGTGGCATTATAAACTTCTTGTCTGTTGACACATATTTATGTACGGTGCCAGAGAAACTCTCCATCTTTTTGAAAGAGAGGAACGAAAAGAGTATCGACAAGATAGTAGATAGCTCTGAGAACTATTTAGCAGCTCATGAGATAAAACTTGTAACAAACAGTCACGCACGAAGTCACAATCACGCGGATAAAGGTCATTATAACAGTAATAATTTTAGATCGAGAGGCAGTGGTTACTCGACGAATAGTAATCATAAAAGTAGTAGCCAACATACATCAAGGGCAACAAACAATGAAAGCAAGATCGGTAGCGGGAGCGGCGACAGACAGAATCATCGTCGCAGTAGCAGTGAGCCCAGAGAGGTGATCACGTGCTACAAGTGTCAGAGGAGTGGGCATCTCGCTAGAGATTGTAGAGCCCCTCCATATTTCAACTGTAGTGGTATAGGACAGAAGGTTTCCAGTAAACAAAGGGGCGATGAAGAGAACGACGCCGCATTTGGACTCGAAGTAGACGGAGGAACCCCGTGTCGAATGCCTGTAGCTTATGGGACGGTGAACGGATGTCGTGCCCAGGCACTCCGTGATTCTGGTTGTAATCATGTAATCGTACGTAAGGAGTACGTACCTAAGGAGTGTTATGTTGGTGACAACGTAACGTTGAGATTGATGAACGGAACGGTGATAGAGGCTCCACTCGCGACGATTAATGTGGACACCCCTTACTTTGTGGGTAGGACGACTGCAGCAGTACTGCCGGGAGTCGCTTATGATTTAGTCATTGGGAATGTCAGAGGCGCATTACCCCCGTTCCAGCCTAACCTCGCATGGGAGTCGACTGAGTGTCGAGGTCTTCGTAAAGTAGAAGACGAGCATAACCATAGAAGTTTGCTATTCCCCATCGCCGAGAACGCTGAGGAAGATTCTCAGGAAGAATCTGTTCAAACAAATCATAATTTTGGAATGGCGAGTTCGGAGACAGAAGAGATTTTTAGAGAGAAACCGTCAACGTCACAATCTCTGGACATCATCAAGAAAGATGTCGGACCAACCAGTGAGCCATCATTGTGTGTGATGATAGGGTCCCAATGTTCATCCAAGGGTGAAGAGGTTACAGGAAAAGAAGTAATGGAAGTCCTTACAAAGCCACTGAAAAACGTTGAAGAAGGCACAGGAGTAACGGATGTCCAGGTGACATCAATTGAAGAAAGTACATATTGGTCTGACGAGACAGATCGTACTAATGAATGTGGTGAGTTACGGAGAAGTGATGTAGCCCCTCACATACAAAGTTCCATCGAGGAAAAGACAGTAGCTGTGGGAGAAGAAGAAGCACCTCGCAGAATCATAACTGCACAGAAAGTTATAGGAGGGTGCGGCGAAATTATTGACGAAATGAAAGATGCGATGTCTCAAAGAGAGGAAGATAAAGAATGTAGTGTAAAGGAAGTTTGTGATGGTATGCCGAAACGCAGGGAGAAGTTAAAGAGTCATTCTCAGCAGTATTGCTGGGACAGTCAGAATTTATTGCGTTTAGGATTAAAAGATGAGAACAAGGGGAGAGCAAAGTTCATTGAACTGTTTAGTAATGTGGTAAAGTCATTGTGCCAGAATACTTTGGTAAAGGGAGAGAAGATGAGACGCCGAGACTGCCATGGAAAATTGGTACAGTCGGTTAATGATGCTAAGTGGCACAATGAAAGGTTTGGAAATGAGTTCTTAAGAGAAGACATCGACAGCTTGGAAAAAGGTTTGGGTAATAAAAGAAGTTATGTGTGGAAAGGATGAGATAACATGCTTCAGGATGATCAAAGAAGAAATGTCAGTGAAGAAGGAGAGATGTGAGGCTGACTGCAGAAATGCGAAGTGTGGTGATGATAAGAAGACACATGTAAAGAGTTATCATGTGCTGAAACTATTGTTTGCAAGGAAGATGATAGGAGTTAGCAGGAAGGGAGAAAAGTGTCGGAAGAGACACAGAAAGACAAAGAAATGTGTGATATTATGGAGGAAGTTGGAGAGAAAAGAAGGTGACGAAGAAAGTAGAGGATGTAGGTCTGGAGGAAAGGGTGTAAAGAGAACACTGATGATTGTGTACAGAAGTGAAACGCCGATAACTGTGGTCATAACGAAAATAATGGACGAAAGAAATGAGGCTGACTATTTTGTCAAGAATAGGTTCAAATATTCTTTGACCCGGCGTGAACACCCGAATACTCTTGAGACTGTTCTTCAAAGATTCAGGTTTGTCCTAATCCCCATTAGTGGGCGAGACAACGTCATCGCTGACTATTTAAGCAGATCGTATGCCGATGATACATTGAGTTCGTCTTCAGAAGCCCCTACAGAAGAAGGAGCGCTGTGAAAATGAAACCAATGTTTTATCATCATGTAAATAAAGCAAAATGTACCAATTTGCTTCATGTTGGGTGGGCCAAAGATGTAATGCAGTGATACATGATGTATATAAATTGTTTTCATTTATTTGTATTAAAATAGAGGTCAAGTATTGCTATTGCAATATTATTTGTTTTCTTTTATCTATATACTTAATGTATACTGCAATGGCCCGGTCAAAATACTGTAAATATGTTCTTTTATTGTAAGGAGAAATAACAACCAATGAGAACTCATCTTTTAAGACTTATTTTTAAAATCTGAATTGTCATTGGTCGTGTTGTCAAAGCTTTATTAATATTATTAATGTTATTATTATTATTATTATTATTATTATTATTATTATTATTATTATTATTATTATTATTATTAATATTTTTAAAGCAAAATTGCGAAAAGGAAACTGCGTATTACTATATATATATAAATGATTTTATATATATATATATAAATAAATATTTTATTGAATAAATGTATTTTTGTTGAGGTGTGGTAGCCCATAAAGTCTAATTTTCGTGAATTTCTTATTCTGACTGGAATGTAAGATTGTTATTCCTTGAAATATAGTACGATATTACAAGGACTACCAATCCCGCCCCTCCTTTAGATGTCTTGTATATATTTGTGTTACTAAATTAATTGATAAATATATACATCATTTGACTTACTGTTTTTAAGGTTTGTGATTCGTCAATAGGCGTAATCTAAATTACTTGAATCCGTATAAATAGTAAAAGTAAGAATAATTTTGATCTTTCCGCTTTTCATTGTTGTTAACTAAGGTGTATACAGTTGGTAGCTACAAATGCCTCGATCGATTTTTATTATTTGTTAGTTTGTGTATTTTGTAATCAAGGAGTGTTTTATTATATTTTATATTACAAAAGTAAATATAATATGTGTTTTAAATTAAATGTGGTAATATAATTTCGATGTGTGAAATATTGCCGTTTTGTTTATTGTAAATATTAAGGTGATTAAGTTTGTGATTTTAAAGCAATTGTAAGTAGAGTGTATTTTATATTGCATTGTTATGTCAAAGCGTCGTCTGCAGAATATGCATTTATAAAGTGTGTTGCATTGGAATAGTTGCTAGATATTACTGGCAGGTAAGCTTGTATCTATTACAATTTATTTTCTGAAGTTTCGCAAATAATATTTTGTGGTGGTAAATATAAAACAATTTGAAAGTTTTAATATTTATTTTTAACATATGGTTAATGTTTGTATTCACAATTTTTGTCTGTAACAAAGGAATTATTTATTCACTAATTGGCAACTCATTGCATTAGAGAAACTGTTATGATAAAAGTCAGCTGTTCATTTAATTACTTGGTCACATTGACAAATCGACGTTTGCTGTAGATTTCAAATCTGATAAATTTTCAAGTTAAGATTAAAGATTACCTATCAAATCAATCTGTCTATATATTTTTATTAATATATTTTATCTATTTATACACATTTTTGAACATAAATATTTATATATTTTATATACATATTTATGGGCGAGGATCTATATAAATAAATTTAATGTTAGAGTACTTTACTATTGTTTAACAGTTGTTTGCATATACACATTGATGCACATATAAATGTACATATCGCATGTATATATATGGTCGTTGATCTGTATTGCAAGAGATATATTTAAAGCATAAAAATATAATTGATATTTGGTACTGAAGTTCTATACATTCAGTGCGCATGTACGTGGATACCTGCGGACATCTAACTGCATGTTCATGGATATATAAAACTTAAGTTTGTGAAAGCAGTACATATTCATTTTTTTTTATTAAAGTATTTTTTAAATTTATTCCAGTAGTTTTCTTGAGTGTTTCCAAAGATAATTTATTTTCTTATTTATTCAAATATTCAGATAGTTATTATTTGAGGTCTTAAAGACATTGTTTTCATGATCAAAACATTGATCATTAGTCAGGTAAATTCATTGATAACGAATAATATTGACTGGACGGTTTTCATATAAAGCAACGAACCCGTTCAAACCGTTGTTTCACTTGAAGGACCTTCAGGGAGAGACGTTGGTGAGTTTTGAGTATAAAATTGCTGCAGTGTTGCACAGGCCGGTAACTCATTCGACAGGAGGTCTGGATACTGATACAATATAGGTTTGAGAATCTTAGTAAGTGTTGATTGGTTGGATTGTCACGGGGGCCTGGCCAAGGAATTGTTTATCTGCTTGAAGAGTAAGTTTATGACATATAATTTAATATCTTTTCAACCAACCCATTACATTTAAATTGGAGTAGTCCTGTCCGGGATTTTATTTTATAACCCCCCAGTCATTATTCCGTTATCATTGAATTGCTTGTTTTTCCCCTACTTTATTTAACCAACAATGGTTAAATATATATACAGCATACATATATACTGTATGGTTTTAATTCCTTTAGTAATTGTGGAGATATTCATCGAAAACCGCGTACCTCAAAGAAGATATATATATATATATATATATATATATATATATATAATATATATATTTTATTATTATATATATATATATATATATATATATATATATATATATATATATATATATATATATATATATATATATATATATATATATATATATATATATATATATATATATATAGATATATTATATATATATATATATATATATATATATATATATATATATATATATATATATATATATATATATATATATATATTATTATGTATATATATATATATATATATATATATATATATATATATATATATATATATTATATATATATATATATATATATATATATATATATATATATATATATATATATATATATATATATATATATATATATATATATATATATATATATATATATATATATATATATGAATGGTGGTAATATTGAAATAAAAAATTTAATAAATTAAATATTAAATATTAAAAATATTAAAATTATAAAATGTTAAGATTAAATATAAAAATATAAATAGAAAAATATAAAAATATAAAAATATAAAAAATATAAAATATAAAAATATAAAATTTTAAAACATTTTAAAAACATTTTAAAACATTGTAAAAACATTTTAAAAACATTTGCATTTACACATTGCTTTTACACTTTCTTTTACACCTTGCTTTCACACCTTGCTTTTACACTTTGCTTTTACAATTTTGCTTTTACACTTTGCTTTTACACCTTGCTTCTACACCTTGGTTTTACACCTTGTTTTTACACCTTGCTTTTACACTTTGTTTTTATACTTTGTTTTTATACTTTGCTTTTACACTTTGATTTTACACTTTGATTTTACACTTTGCTTTTACACTTTGCTTTTACACTTTGCTTTTACATTTTTCTTTAACATTTTGCTTTTATACTTTGCTTTTTAAAAATATGTTTTATACCTTGCTTTCACATCTGCTTTTACACCTTGCTTCTTACTCTTTTTCTTTTTTACATTTTACTTTTATACTTTGCTTTTACACCTTGCTTTAACACCTTGCTTTTACATCTTGCTTTTACACCTTGCTTTTACACCTTGCTTTTACACCTTGTTTTACACCTTGCTTTTACACCTTGCTTTTAAACTTTGCTTTTACACTTTGCTTTTACACTTTGCTTTTACACTTTGCTTTTACACTTTGCTTTTACACTTTGCTTTTACACCTTGCTTTACACCTTGCTTTTACACCTTTTTTCCATTTTGTTTTACACCTTGCTTTTTTTTTTTTTACACCTTTGCTTTTACACCTAGCTATTACACCTTGCTCTTTTACACTTTGCTTTTACACCTTGCTTTTACACCTTGATTTTATATTTACACCTTGCCTTTAAACCTTGCTTTTACACTTTGCTTTTTTACACTTTGCTTTTACACTTGCTTTTACACTTTGCTTTTACAATTTGCTTTTACACTTTGCCTTTACACTTTGCTTTTACATTTTTCTTTAACATTTTGCTTTTACACTTTGCTTTTACACCTTGTTTTTATACCTTGCTTTCACACCTTGCTTTTACACCTTGCTTTTACATTTTTCTTTTACATTTTACTTTTATACTTTGCTTTTACACCTTGTTTTTACACCTTGCTTTTACACCTTGCTTTTACACCTTGCTTTTACACCTTGTTTTACACCTTGCTTACACCTTGCTTTTAAACTTTGCTTTTACACTTTGCTTTTACACTTTGGTTTTACACTTTGCTTTTACACTTTGCTTTTACAATTTGCTTTTACACCTTGCTTTTACACCTTGCTTTTACACCTTGCTTTTCCACTTTGTTTTACACCTTGCTTTTACACCTTGCTTTTACACCTTGCTTTTACACCTTGCTCTTACACTTTGCTTTTACAATCTTGCTTTTACACCTTGCTTTTACACCTTGCTTTTACACTTTGCTTTTACACTTTGCTTTTACATCTTGCTTTTACACTTTGCTTTTACACTTTGCTTTTTACACTTTGCTTTTTACACTTTGCTTTTACACTTTGCTTTTTTACACCTTGCTTTTACACTTTGCTTTTACACTTTGCTTTTACACCTTGCTTTTACACCTTGCTTTTACACCTTGCTTTTACACTTTGCTTTTATATCTTTGCTTTTATATCTTGCTTTTACACCTTGCTTTTACATCTTGTTTTTACACCTTGCTTTTATACCTTGCTTTTACACTTTGCTTTTACACTTTGCTTTTACACTTTGATTTTACACTTTGATTTTACACTTTGATTTTACACTTTGATTTTTTACACCTTGCTTTAACACCTTGCTTTTACACCATGCTTTTACACTTTGTTTTTATTTACACTTTGCTTTTACACCATTGCTTTTACACCTTGCTTTTACACCTTTCTTTTTTTACATCTTGCTTTTACACCTTGCTTTTACACTTTGCTTTTACACTTTGCTTTTACACTTTGATTTTACAATTTGATTTTACACTTTGATTTTACACTTTGCTTTTACACTTTGCTTTTACACTTTGTTTTACATTTTGCTTTTACACTTTGTTTTTATACTTTGCTTTTACACCTTGCTTTTACACTTTGCTTTTACACCTTTCTTTTACACCTTGCTTTTACACTTTGCTTTTACACCTTGCTTTTACACCTTGCTTTTACACCTTGCTCTTACACTTCGCTTTTAAACCTTGCTTTTACACCTTGCTTTTACACCTTGCTTTTACACTTTGCTTTTACACTGCCTTTACACTGCTTTTACACTTACCTTTATATATATATATATATATATATATATATATATATATATATATATATATATATATATATATATATATATATATATATATATTATATATATATATATATATATATTATAAATTATATATATATATATATATATATATATATATATATATATATATATATATATATATATATATATATATATTTATATATATATATATATATATATATATATATATATAATATATATATATATATATACATATATATATATATATATATATATATATATATATATATATATATATATATATATATATATATATATATATATATATATATATATATATATATATATATATATATATGAATGGTGGTAATATTGAAATAAAAATTTAACTATTAAAAACATTAAAATATTAAAATATTAAAATATTAAAATGTTAAGATTAAATATAAAAATATAAATAGAAAAAATATAAAAATATAAAAATATAAAAATATAAAATATAAAAATATAAAACATTTTAAAAACATTTTAAAAACATTTTAAAACATTGTAAAAACATTTTAAAAACATTTGCATTTACACTTTGCTTTTACACCTTGCTTTTACACCTTGCTTTTACACCTTGCTTTTACACTTTGCTTTTACACTTTGCTTTTACACTTTGCTTTTACACCTTGCTTTTACACCTTGCTTTTACACTTTGCTTTTACACCTTGCTTTTACACTTTGTTTTTATACTTTGTTTTTATACTTGCTTTTACACTTTGATTTTACACTTTGATTTTACAATTTGCTTTTACACTTTGCTTTTACACTTTGCTTTTACATTTTTCTTTTACATTTTGCTTTTACACTTTGCTTTTACACCTTGTTTTTACACCTTGCTTTCACACCTTGCTTTTACATTTTTCTTTTACATTTTACTTTTATACTTTGCTTTTACACCTTGTTTTTACACCTTGCTTTTACACCTTGCTTTTACACCTTGCTTTTACACCTTGCTTTTACACCTTGCTTTTAAACTTTGCTTTTACACTTTGCTTTTACAATTTGCTTACACTTTGCTTTTACACTTTGCTTTTACACCTTGCTTTTACACCTTTCTTTTACACCTTGCTTTTACATTTTGCTTTTACACCTTGCTTTACACCTTGCTTTTACACCTTGCTTTTACACTTTGCTTTTTACACCTTGCTTTTACACCTTGCTTTTACACCTTGCTTTTACACCTTTGCTTTTACACTTTGCTTTTACACTTTGCTTTTACACTTTCTTTTACACTTTGCTTTTACACTTTGCTTATACTTCTTTGCTTTTACACTCTTGCTTTTTTACACCTTGCTTACACCTTGCTTTTTACACTTTGCTTTTACAAATTTGCTTTTACACTTTGCTTTTGCACTTTGCTTTTACACTTGCTTTTACACCTTGCTTTTTACACTTTGCTTTTACACCTTGATTTTACACTTTGCTTTTACACCTTGCTTTTACACTTTGCTTTTATATCTTGCTTTTATATCTTGCTTTTACACCTTGCTTTTACTCCTTGCTTTTACACCTTGCTTTTATACCTTGCTTTTACACTTTGCTTTTACACTTTGCTTTTACACTTTGATTTTACACTTTGATTTTACACTTTGATTTAACACTTTGATTTTACACGTTGCTTTTACACTTTGCTTTTACACTTTGGTTTTACATTTTGCTTTTATACTTTGCTTTTACACCTTGCTTTTACACCTTGCTTTTACACTTTGCTTTTACACTTTGCTTTTACACTTTGGTTTTATACATTTTGCTTTTATACTTTGCTTTTACACTTTGCTTTTACACTTTGCTTTTACACCTTGCTTTTACACCTTGTTTTACACCTTGCTTTTACACCTTGCTCTTACACTTTGCTTTTACACCTTGCTTTTACACCTTGCTTTTACACCTTGCTTTTACACCTTTGCTTTTACACTTTGCTTTTACACTGCCTTTACACTGCTTTTA
>JABUQX010025540.1:27500-67500 GCA_015478945.1 Trachelipus rathkii
TTCCTAAGCATAAAAGCATAAAGAAAAACAGGAAGCCCAAGTCAAGCAACATGCAACCTAGAAAAAGAAACAAACAAAAACATTCACTCTTATATCTTTCTCTCCTCTCCTTTTTTTCCTTCCACATACTCTTTTATTCCCCTAACATCTACACGCCTTTTGGTGAACACATCCGCCAACTGGTGTTTGGTATCTACCCACTCTACTCTCGAGATCATCTTTTCTTCATTCATTATCCATTTTATCCATGCTATATCATGCCTTAGGAATCTACTCTGCACTTGCGTAGCGGAATAAATTGCACTCTTCAGGGTCTTACTATCGGTATACACAATCACCTCTAACCTTTTTCCCCCATACAACTGATGCCAAATCTCCCCCACGTATATACCAGCTTGTATACCTTCCACAAACGCAATAGCTTCTGCTTCAATCGTCGACCTAGCTATCCTCCTCATACATCTTGACTTCCAAATGATTGGACACCTATTTTCATTCTCATCCTTCAAAGCCACAATATAACCCACCTGAGGATTCACCCGATCTACCATTCCATAAGACGCATCCGTATAAACTTCTACCAGAATCTTTCCTTCAAGCTTACTCAGCCATATCCCCATGTCAACTTCTTTCTTCCTTTTTACGATATTAATCAACTGTCTCATTTCATCCACTTTTCCGCCTTTAAAAAATCTACTTCTGTCACTCACATCATAGCATAAATCCGGTCTCGTCTGCCCACACAACCAATTCATTTGCCCCACCAAAGATCTATAAGTAGTCAACTCATCCTTTTTCATATCCCTATCACCAAAATATTTCCTCTTATCCGGTACAATTATACTCTCCATATATTGCTTTTGTTCCAACCATATCCCCTCCTTTTGCTCATGTATGTTCACACCGATATACTTAAACCCTCTTGCATCCTCCGTCCCTATTTTCACCTTTTCTTTCATACCTTTAATTACTGTATCAAGAAACCATTGTGATCCACCAAAACAAAAATCATCCACATGCGTACACATGACACCCTCCAACTGATCCCCATTTTTCCACATAAAAAAAGCAGGTTCCAGTCTACTCTTCTTACCTCCTAATTCAGTTATAACATCCACCACCTTCTCATACCATGCCCGTGCAGCATCTTTTAACCCATACACAGTCTTCTGTAATTCCCAAACATAACCATCCTCTTTTGCTTCTTTCGGTGGAGTCACATATATTCGCCGTTTAATCCTATCACCCTGCAGATAAGCTGCTTTCACATCAATCGAATGAGACTCCCAGCCTTCCTTCTTTATCACACTTAAACACAACCTCAACACTTCCCCTGAACAAGTTGGAGCCTCAGTTACCAATTCCTCCCCAGACTCTTCAAATCCCCTAGCTACTAAACGAGCCTTACACACAGGTTTGCCTTCTTTCATCTTTTCCGTTATCACCCACCTGAGAGATATACACCTTTGTCCTCTATCTTTTACCTTCTTGAAAACCTCATTTTCTTCCCAGTTATCAATTTCCTGAAGTTTAGCTTCCAACAATCTACCATCATCCTCTTTTCCAATCAACCATACTTCTTCATCCTCACCTATACATTCAATATCCTTATAGTTTCTAAAATCAATCCATTTATTCTCCCCACTCCTCACATCCTGTATATTATAAGAATCACTCCACTTCTTACTTTTAGCTTTCCCTGCCCTACTTAACACTCTTACATCGATACTTTCATTACTCTCCCTATGTACACACCTATACCTTTTTCCTACATTCACCTTAACATCATCACGCACCTCTTCTTCTTCTTCTTCTTCTTCTTCTTCTTCCGCATCCTGTTCTTCTTGCACCCCTGAATTATTCACGATTTCCACTTCCACCAAACTGTTACCTTCTTCTTCCTCCGATTCATCTTCCTCTTTCTTTCTGTCATCCTCAACCAGCCTTTCTTCGTCAGAATCGTTCACAGGTACCCTAGCTAACCTAGTGATGTGCACCCTAGCGACCTCCCGAAGTGTACCTCCATGTTTGACAATCACCGTTTTCCCGTCCCTACCTATCACTTTCGCAGGTCCCCTCCATTCCTTGTCAATCTCTCTTGTAATACACATTCTCTCCAGGCTCATCCAAATCTAACTTATGTTCCCTTATCTGGCCCCTTAACGCCCTCTTTAACCTATCGTCACCCTCTTGTTGAATGTGTATTAACCTACTCGTTTTATAATACCCTCTAAATGTTTTAGGAGAACCTCACTTTCAATTCCTAACACACCCATACTCTCACACCATCTTCGCTTGTATAATCAGGTACCTTAACATTCTTAACCAAAACAACTGATTACTGCAGGGAATACCCATTTTTGATTCAATAAAATTTTTTGCCGCAACAGACCACATTAAACAAACATTGTTTGTGGCCTCAAAACCACGACAACATCTCTAGTCATACCATCATCTTTCATTTTTCTTAGGGAATCCTTCTAACAAACCACCGTTTTTTCACTTGCCCGTTACTCCACGTACTTTCAGCTGCAGTTACCCATTGAATATGCCGAACCTTTCACACAAAATCTTCATTTCTTCATTTGAAACTCCGAAACCATTATCACTCGAACCGTTCAGGCGGCACCCATATACACTTATCCATTTTTCTAGAATTTTGTCTACCATTTCCTTAGGCTCCTTATTTTTCACCCATACTGCCTGACAATACTTAGTACACAGATCCACTAACACCAAAAACCTGTGGCCATCTAACTCACCCAAATTCATTGCTACTGTTTCATTAAAACCTCTTAATAAAGGATACCCAACAATAGGTCTACTCGGCGTTTTTTGAAACCTTACACAAACATCACATTCCTCACATACCCGATCTATCATCTCTTTTATGGTCTTCCCTTCTACACCTTCCACATCCTTACCATAAGCATCCCTAACTAAGTCCCATAGTCTACCCTTACTCGCATGACCAAACTGAATATGCAATTTACGCACTGCCCACTTCCTTTCTTTCGCATCCAATAAATACTCCTTTACACCCTGTCCCCACCAAACGTTATTCACTCTTGAACCTTCACGAAGACACAAGGTTATATGCCCTTTTTCATCAAGCTCATATTTAACCACCATGTTATCCAGCACACCAATTCTTACTTTGTTTGTTCCCAATTCCAGACCGATATCCATATTCCTTAAAGATTCATAACCCAACAACCACGGAACATCCCCCTGAACAACCTCAGTTCTCAAAGAAAAACCTCTACCATTACCACAACACGGAATATTCATCCTTTTTACACCCTTGTAATTAGTTTCACCAAACACATAATTCACCTCTATTTCTTCCATTGATTTTACAGCCTCCTTTCTCTCCCAGCTATCCAAATCTCCCACCACCCGGCCTTGTCACTTTTCACCAATTACATTCTTAGCACATCCAGTATCTATTATAGCACATATCTCACCATACTCTTTTCTTCCATACTCTTCCCCATCAATCTTGTCAATCTCTTCCTTATTAAAATACACCTTATTTCTTTCTCTCGTAACAGCACTCTCTCTCTTCGCTACTCTTTCATTTTCTTCGGTTCTTTTTCTGTCATACATCATTTGTCCCCTTCTTTCAACTACTCCTTCTCTCATATTCCCTACTCTTCCTGCTCTATTCCTATTGTAACTTTGAGGACAATTGAAACTGAAATGATACAAAGACCCACAAACCACACACTTCATCACTCTTCCATTCCGATCCCTTTTATTCAACCTTTGTTCTCCAACTGCACCATATTCATTTTCCCATTTCTGTTCCTCTCTCTCTCTGCTCACCCATCCACTTCTTTTATTTCCATTCCTAATACCAATGCCTTCCCATATATTCAACAGAGCATCTTTGAACACCTTGAATGCCCAAGCATCCCTTCCACAATATGCCAGCACCATTTGTCTCTGATTGTCGTCTACATTTGCTCCTTCTAGTAAATGAACACACTTCATATCTTCTCCCAAATCCACTTTACCAACAACTTTACATTTTTTCTCTATCACTTCATACCTATTCACATAGTCCCTCATTGTCTCATCTGGTCCTCTCTTTATATAAAAAAAAATCAAGTATTCTGTCATACCTATCTCTCTGTTGTTCCTTTCCATACTTTTTATCCAATTCATCCATAATTTTCTTCACACCTTCTTTCTCCAACCCCTCCCATTCTACGTCACAGACACCCTCGAAAGCCTTGTCCCCTAAACTCATTAACACCTCTCCTGCAGGACTTTCATAATTTTTTCCTTCCACCTTATACCAGAGATTCACCTTTTTCTTCCACATCTCATATGCATCACCGTCATTCACGTCCCCTTTAAAGGGAGGACATACCCTTTTCATTCTCACCTCTATCGTCACCGATTCACCACTTCCAGTCAGTTGCTTTTGAATCCTTTTCACCACCCATAATCTCCCTGTAGCGTGACGTAGCGTAGCGTAGCGTAACTACGCTCTGCTACCACTGATTAAAAAGGACCTATCTAGTTCAACAACACCAACACAATGACTCTTTCTTACCTTGGGTAGTTTTCCTCAATCCTTAGGTTTGTATAATTCAAAAAAACAAACGTTCTTTCTTTATTATTTACTAATGTAAATATTACTTTAAAAATTTATTATGTACAGGATTGGAGTGATCAAGTTAGATAAATGATACTCCTAGGAACCGTGACTATATATCTTTTCACAAAGTCCCCTGGCGCCAGTTTTCTCTGATCCCAGATACCACCTTTTTCTCGACCTTCCTTTTCTCCTTATCCAAACTCTCAACAATCCAATACCCGTCAATTAACCGTATATTGAACCCAACCGGAATATTTACAAATTTATCCAAGGGGCCCTTAGGGACCATAAAAACCTGAGGGGAGAAAAAATAAATACTTGAAAAAACAAAAACAATATGATAACTAGAAAAAAACTTGCGTGCAAGACAAGAGCAAAGCCTAAAAAACTAGTATAGACTTTTTAAAGTGAACATTACCTGCACCTGTACAGGAACTAAAAAAAACAACAATTATTATTATTATTATTATTATTATTATTATTATTATTATTATTATTATTATTATTATTATTATTATTATTATTATTATTATTATTATTATTTTTATTTTCAACTTCCAATTCACCAAATGTTTTCTTCTAATTTCTATTCAATTTAGTACTATTCTAGAAAACAATCTGCAAAGAAAGAATGAGGTATTTATTAGTTCCTGACCAGTTTCATCCGTAAACCTCGGACATTTTCAGAGTTTGATTCTAACAAATGAACGAATTATTTTAAACAAGAATATAAATTATTAAATTTAAGTCATTTAAAATTTTACACTCCACATATGAAGCGCAAAAACTAAAAATAGCTGAAGCTTATTACATAAGACATCACAAACCAGATATTAACACAAAAAATTTAATGTACTGTCCCTTAAATTAAATATAATATGAAATGCTACTTAAAATTTAATAATATATATTCTTGTTTAAAATAATTCATTTATTGTGTTAGAATCGAAACTTGAAGATGTCCGACTGAGGTTTACAATTGAAACCAGTCAGGAACTAATAAATATAAATATGCCTCATACTTTGTAAATTATTTTCTAGAATAGTAATAAGAAATTGAATGGAAATTAGAAGAAAATATTGTGTGAATTAGAAGCTAAAAGTGAAACTTATACTAAAACAAAAGCTGATATAGAATTTCTTTATTATTATTATCCTCCTATTCCCAAATTAGGAATGATGTGCGTAACATACACCGGAACAGAAAAGTAGTAGAAGAGCATGACGCAAGTCAAGAAGAAAACCCTCCTCCCTTTTACCATCCTCTTTATACCCTAAGTGAGAAATCATTGCAGTCAGAAAAATCAACCTTAAGGATTCATGAAACTGCGATGGACCATCGCTGTGGTTTCTCGTCATTGTGAGGTTCATCCCCTGGGCAAAGCCCACAACTATACTCCCTCACAAAACCCACTCATTCTCCATCCTTTCCATTTGTCCAGATCATCTCAATGTACTGACGTTTATCCTTTACATTCACCAACGATTTAATTGCACCAGCAACCTTCCTGCCATTCACAACTTTCCTACTACACTCTGCATCATCCGTTCCCTTCTCATCCAACATATATGCCCCTCTTCACGCTACACAACTCCCTAGTGCGTTCATTCCTTATATTATCAATTCTCCTCACACACCTAACACGCACCTAAAATTGTCCATCTGAACATTCTGTACCTTCGATTTATACCTCTTATTCCAGACCATAGTTTCACTATAGATTGATACAAAACCATAGCACACTCAAGATGTAGTCCGTTCACATCCACCAAGGATTTAATTGCACCAGCCACCTTCTTACCATTCACAACTTTCCCACTACATTCTGCATCATCCGTTCCCTTTTTATCCAACATATATCCTAAATATTTAAACCTGGATACTTGTTCCAGTTGCTCACTATGTAACATAAATTCACACTGCATCCTCTCCTCGCTCACTACCATTACATTACTTTCAAACCCCTCTACTAATCCTTTCAAACTCTTCAGATTCACCACACAGAGCCAAATCATCCTCATACAATAAGCAGGACACCCTCCACTCTCTCTTCCATTTCCATCTTTCTAGCACCATCTCCTGCTACCCCCACCTCTAATTCTTTCATAACCCCATCCATATACAAATTGAATAATCAAGGAGACATGACACATCCCTGCCTCACTCCGCTATTAATATTAAGCCAATCATTTTCAACTCCATTTATTCTTACACATGCTTCACTATCGTCATACATACTTTTGATTCCATCAGAAGCCTACCACCCACACCATATATCACTAACACCTGCCACAGAGCTTCACTATTAGCCCTGTCATACGCCTGTTGCAAATCCATGAAACATAAATACAATTTATTTTTCTTCTCTCATTTTCTCAATCATTTATTTCAACGTAAAAATTTGATTCAAACATCCTCTACCACTTCTGAATGCTCCTTGTTCTTCACCATTCACTCCTCTCCTTCAGTCACTCTACGTACTCTTTCAACCAAAATACCAGCATATATCTTCCATACAACACTCGATAAACTATTTCCGTTACAGTTCCTCTTATCCCCCTTACCCTTAGTTATGGCTACTATTACTGCTCTTCTCCAATCTCTCGGAACTATAAACCCATAAAAGTTTTGTTACACAACTTCCAAATCCATTCAATTACCATCTCGCCTCCATTCTTGATCAGTTCACCAGTGATTCCATTTAAACCTGCAGATTTACCATTCTTCAACTTTCTTACCCTACCCATTACCTTTTCCCTACTTCTATCTCATCCCTAAAATATCTGTTTCTTCTTGCACCAGCAAACCCACATACATTCACTATCACCTCTTCATTACTGCCAATGTTATGCAATTTTTTGAAATGTTCCTCCTCACTCTTTTCACATCCATTTTATCAATTACGAAAGTTCCATCCCTATACTTTATTCTATGCAGATTCCCCTTACTCTCATTCTTATCTTTCTTGCTTCCTTTTCCCTTGTAAGTCCCCATTCATCCTCCTTCCAAACTGTTCATTTACTTCATTTTATCTCCTATGTATATAACTTTTACTCTTCCTCTTTTCCTCCTTATATATTCCAAACATCTTTCTTTTTAGACCTCATCATTTGCTTTTAGCATATTCACGCACCTCTTCTTCTTCTTCCGCATCCTCCACATATAAAAGGGTTCACACTTTCTGGAAAGTCAGGGAAAGTCAGGGAAAAAATAATTGGTCAGGGAAAGTCAGGGAAACGTTTTAAAATATGCTGAAAGTCAGGGAAATTCCAAAAAAGTCAGGGAAATTTTAAAATTTCCAAACATATGAAGAATGATCCATGGACCAATTACATATTTTTAGAAAAATTTTGTTTTTCTTTACTGTTTATAATCGTGTGGAAATGAGACTGTATTTTGATAAGTGTAATAAAGGATTATGGGCGCAGGAATGACATTCATAAATCTACTTCTATCCTGTTTCTTTCTATTTTTAGTTTACTATTACCTACTATTCTTCCTATTCTGTTCATAGAAGTTGTTCCAAGTTCATCCTTCCGATTGAAGTTGATCTGTTTATATCTTTTTCTTTTTAGGGAATTATACTTTTTGAGGTGTTTTTTTTTTTTTGCAGGGTGCACGAAGTATTTTTTTGATTTTGTGCAGTTGAAGGTATTATTAATTATTATAAAATAAATTTCAAGCAAAAAAAAGCTTAACTTAAACGACCAGTGGTTGGACGTCAAACTGAACCTTGGTTCGAATTTCTGGTTCACCAGCATTTACAATGTCTCGTACTTAATATTATGAAAGATTTCTTAAGTCCAGTAAAATGCCTGCTACAAAAACCAACAACTAAGCTTTTTGCATTAGATTTACATGACAACTTGAATTGCCAGGACTGTGCAAATCAAAATGACAGAAAAGTTATTAGAAAGATTGTCCTCTGAAGTACAAGCTGTCCAAGGGCTCTCATCATTATCCTAGTATAGTTTTTCATCAGCCAGAACAAGGGAAACAAAGATTTGATTTATTTATTTGATTTATTTATTTGATTTATTTATTGTACACCAATAACCGAATCACAGATTCTGTTGCTGATAAAGAAAAAGCACTATACTCTACTTTGCAGTGAAGCTCATTCCACCCTTGAATTAAAATTCAAAAATATTTTGGATGGTATTGTCCTTTCTAAGAGACTTGGTTATGAGTTTTTTTTTTTCTTCTATAGCACCTGAGAATCAATATTATGCGGAATTGTGGCAAATTATTAAATTAGGACTGATATTTTCGCATGGAAATGCGACAGTGGAAGGAGGGTTTTCTATAAATTAAGCAATTTTAGTGGAGAATCTGAAAGAAGCATAGTCTGATTCTCAAGAACACGTGCACAAATGCTATAGATTCTCAGAAAGTTATCATAAAGTCTATCACTCAAAAAGTTGACAAATGTAAGAGCTGCCCATAGGAGATATGAAAGAAATCTCCAAAGAGCAAAAAAAAAAGAAAAAAAGAGAAAAAAAAGGTTGAAAAAAGAACATTATCCATACAGATCAATAAACTTGAAGAGCAGAGAAAGATGTTAAAACTGAAAGCTTTAACAGAAGAGACGCTAGAACCAAAAATTCAAATGCTTGAGAAGAAAAAATTAATCTAAATCTCCCCATTTAAAACTTTTGTGATTACAGTGGACGCTATTCACCTACAGGCTATTAATGTAAGCTTGTAATTTATTTCTTTTGTTATAAATAAAACTGTTTAACTTTGGAAAAAATAAAAAAGGGTTGTGTTGGACGGCTGGTAAGGTAAGGCTGATACTAAAAAAAAAAAATATTTTTTAAATTATCCATTGATGGATGAACAATTTCTTTCTAAAGTAAATTTCAATTAATTTATGTATGAACTGAGTAAATTAGGGCTGCAATAATAATTAATAGATATTTTATACACCCAAAATAATGAACGAACACGCTGGTCAGGAAAAATTTGCAGATTTGGTTAGGGAAAGTCAGGAAAGTCAGCGGAAATTCAAATGGCAAAATTTAGTGTAACCCTGAATATATATAATATATATTAGTGATGCACCGGAGAGTAATTTGGGCAGAGGCCGGAGAGCCGGAGGCCGGAGAATGAGAATTTTAATTCCGGCCGGAGGCCGGAGAATGTGAAAGCTTGTTACCTTGTATATATTTTATATATATATTATATATATATATATAATATATATATAATATATATATATATATAATATATATATATTAATATATATATATAATATAATATATATATATATAATATGATTATATATATAATATTATACTATATATATATAATATATATATATATATGATATATATATATATATTATATCTATATACTATATATATATAATATATATATATACTATATATATATATATATTATATATATATATATATATATATATATATATATAATATATATATTAATATATATATTATATATATATTTATATTATTGATATATGGATTGACTCTAAAACATGCCAAATATTCATTGCATATTCCTCGTACGGATCGTAAAGTAGTAAGTACCTAGAGAAGTTACACTACTGAAGAGAGCTAAACCCGTTGAGATGTGAACTACTTGTTGACGCTACTGGTAATACATACTATCAAGAGAAACCCAAAGAAAGGTTCAAAATATATTATAGCACAAAACCTTCACTGGATCATCTTGAAAAAAAACATTAAAAACCACATTTTTGAAGATAAAAGAAATATCTGAATCTTCACGAGGAAAAGTTGCGAAAAAAGAAAACATGATATCACAGAGACAGCAATGATATCCATGTCCATCCAATCATCAACTTCTACCTTCTTATTAAAAAAAGATTTCTTTCAGCCTACACTGTTTGAATTAACTGATAAAACAAAGATTGGGACATTAATGATAGAAAAGACATAAATTCATTCAAAATTGGGGAAATGATTGCTGTGGACAATCTCCCATTTTCTTTTGTTGAAGACATTGGTCTTAAGAGATTAATAAATCACGTATGTCTGCAATATAATATTCTATCAAGGAGGTACTTTTCAGAAGAGATTATCCAAACAATATATAAAAGGGTAAAGAACAAATAACACTTCAGCTCCAAGAAATTCAAGCAATATCATTAACATCAGATATTGGGACTTGCTCATATAACAATGAAAGCTTATAAGTATGTCAGCGTTGGATTTGATAAAGATTTTCAAAGGTAGAGTGGAACATTACAAATCAGTAGTTTTAGTGTTTCCCAATCAGCAAGAAAATATATGTCTAAAAAGTGAGGGAATACTGAGATTAGCGGATTTAAAAAAAAAAAAAAAAAAGAAAATTATTCATGTTGTTCCTTAACAGATTAAAATTGCACCTAACATTACAAAAGGTATAAATGTATTATAAATGTTCTATTCATTCCTTACAGCTAGTAATACATGATGCTTTATTTTCTTAAAAATCAACAAAGATTTAATTACCTTTATGTAGTAGGAAAATTGTAGGTCATTCAAGTAGATCACCAATTGCTACAACAAGTTAACTGAAATTCAAAAATCTCAAAAAAATTTGCCAATTACACAGCCCAACAAAAATAATGGAAACAAGATGGAATTCATCAGATTATATGCTGCAAAGGATCATAGCAACAAAAAATGTAATTTTTTTTTTTTTTTTTTTTTTTTTTTACAGTATACACCACCACTCACGGGCAAAGCTTAATCTAGGAGGGGTGTGCTTTAATTTTAAGTCTGCAGGCAACAAGACGAGCAAGAAAGAGTAAAAAACATACACTCAGAAGACGACAGGGGACGAACCTGGGTCTTTCGCTTAGTTGGGGGAGTGCTCTAACGCTGAGCTACCGGACGCCATTTTGGTGGTTTTGACCATTCCATTCTTGACTCTTCCATTTTCCACTCCATTCTTCCATTCTATATTCTTCAAAATTCGGAAAACAATCTTAGACATCTTAAATGCAAATCACTGGAAGCTAATGCGGAGAATATAATTAGATTGCTACAACCATTTGAAGAATTAACTAAAACAGCGAGTGAGGATGTGTAGATTTATCTTTGTAATACCTGCAGTTAATGCATTGCAAAAAATATTTAGCAAAAACATGGAAGAATAGCGGTGTAAAAACTATGAAAGATGTACTTTTAAATTTCTGTTACTGAACGTTTGGTACCATTAAAGAGAAAGAACTTTATTGTACTTGAACAGTTCTAAATTCCACATACAAATAGCTCCCTTGATTATTATTTGATCAAATAAAATAAAAATCTTATGCTCAAAGAAATAAGGGTAAAACTTTTATAAAAGCTAAAGAAAATAATTACATTAAGTTTCAGATTCTGATGAACAAATGATGATTACAATGATCAGTCTCATACATATTCACATGAAGAACTGAAAATTAAAACGGCAGATTATTGAGAAGGAAAAACACATTCAATTTTCTGGAAGTGCTTGATGACATGCTACAAGAAATCGTCCAGAGAAAATGACAGAATATTTCAGATACAATCAACCAAGTGGAAACTGATCAAAGAAGAAAAAAGTCAAAATGCAAACGTAGAAGGCAGCACTGAGAGAAAACAACATGAATAAGAAAATACTATTCAAAATACCGCTAATAAACTATTTTGCAGCACCAATTATGGAACGAAAATCGGGTTCTGATTCACTGTTATGGTGGAAAGAAGAAAAAGCTCTTTATCCTGATTGCATCTACCTGAATTAGCTAGGAAATTCTCTCTGCTCCACTTTCAAGTGGTATTTAGCGAGAGAATGTCTAACCAAGCAGGAAATATTTATACAAGTAAAGGAATCGTCTTTCTCCAACACTAGCTTGCTGATCAGCTCCTGTTTCTTCTTCATAACTTAAGAGCATTTGATTTTAAATATAGAGAATGGTTACCTAAATAGCAAAATAGCAATGCATAAGCTAGTTAACTTTCCTTTTACTGACTTTAAGGTTTAACAAATAATTTAAATTTCTCAAAAAATTATATTGTGATTCTCTATACAGTATCGATAACAGCTGATACATGCACTTTGTAATATATATATAATTATATATATAATATACTATATATATATATATAGTATATATATATATTATATATATATAGATATATCTATATATATAATATATATATATATATATACGTATATATATATATAGAAACAATAATAACTATATATATATATATATATATTATATATTTATATATATTAATATATTATATATATATAATATATATGATATAGATATATAATATATATATATATATATATATATAATATAATATACTATATAGTATATAATATATAATATAGATATATATATATACTATATATAATATTATATATATATATATAATATAATATATATAGTATATATATATGATATATATATGTTTAAATGTTAGTGTTTTAAAACTTAAAAGTTCTTTAATAATTTAAGATTAAGGATAGTATTATCATTAATTTTTTAGTCTTTTTGGTCAGATATGTTTAATTGATATTTTAATAAAAGTTATCGATGGTTTCTTATACCTATTTCTGCATTGTATTTTAAAGCTAGATTTATCAAAAAGTGTATTTTTTGTCTTAGGGGTAGTCATTTGGATATCAAACCCTTATAAGTTATCTTATTAAAAATAATTAGGTCACGTTAGTTAAAATGGTGTCATAAAGGCGCATTGATTATCTATTATATATTATTATACTATACACAATAGTTATTATTTTGAATTATCTTTATGACTAAAGTAAAAAAAATATAAAAATAATTCTACGCTCTTTACTCCAAGAATTAGTTCTTCAACAAAATATTGTGAATAATTATCTCATTATTACTTTCAAGGAATTATAACTATTTTTATTTCAAAACTACCTTTAAAAATATAGGTCTCCGCCGGAGAAAGCCGGAGAGTAGTGGTCTCCGGCCGGAGCCGGGAGATCTTAAAAGGCCGAATCCGGCCAAGCAACCGAAGCCGGAGCCGGAGATCCGGTGCATTCCCTATATATATATATATATATATATAGTATATTTATATATATATATTATATATATATTATTATATATATATATATATATATATATAATATATACTATATATATATATATATATATATATATATATATATATTAAATGATGACTTAAACAAGAACTAAGAATGAAACGACCAGACAATATTTTACCTTTAACTTCTTTGATGACGCAAAAAGAAAATATTGATGAAATAGCGTTGTAGTAGGAGAAAAAAGTATGGCACTATTGCGATTACAGATGTTTAGTCAATTATTAGTAAATATTACAGTATATCTTATATCGTTATAATATTAGGATGATGCTACTCTACACACACAATAGATTACATAACTTTACGAGAGCTATAATAGTATTTCAATTATTCATCAATACTTTCAATCCTCCAATTCTGCATCCATCGAGACAATCCGCAACCCAAAGCCGAAGACAAAAGACAAAAAGCCAAAAGCATGGAAAAAACAATCTGAAGAACTCTTCCGTTGAACTTAGAGTAATAGTTCGTCTTTAATTATTAAATAATATATCAATACCATATAAATAGAAAGAGAAATTTAATTCAACATATCCTACAAAACCTGCAAAAAGAAAAGCTATTTTAATATTTATTTACAAATCCCTAAAACCCCTCTTATCAGGGTTTAATTAGTACTCACCTCGGAAGAAGATCCCCCTTATTCCCCATCACCTACTTTTGTATCCAGTTTCTTATTTCTCCAACGTACCTAGTAAAACTCTATATATTAATAACATAACTATAATATATACCTACTATATATAGTTATACATATTATACTACATAGATAATATACATATACTACTATATATAATATACTATATATATATAATATATATATATATATATATATATATATAATATATATATATGCAATTTTTTTTTTACATCATTTGGATTAACCCTCATTTCTTTACTGAAAAGTTATAAATAATTTTTTATTTTTTATTGCTATAATTATTTTTATTTTAATTATCTTTCAGATTAATACTACAATAAAGTCATTACAGCCTGTCCTTTCAAATGCGGAAGATGTGGCCATCAGTATAATGAGGGAAATTCATTATAGAACCATACCGTCTGCAGATGCTATAGAGGTTTTTGCTATTCTACAGTCTCCTCACCTTCAGGTTGGTAAAATAAATGAAGAAGTTAACCTTTGTAAGCAAAAAGGCAATAATTGATTTAATGCAGAAGTGAAGACGCCATGATGATTAGTAAAAATTTTTGGTTTTTGAACATAATCTTAAGTATTGTATTGAGCGAAAGACTAAAATAATAAAATTATTATTATTATTATTATTATTATTATTATTATTATTATTATTATTATTATTATTATCATTTACCAATCGGCTTTACTGCCATCTGCCCATTTTCACAACTACCATAGATTATGACAGTGGACCTAGCCTATTCTTGACAAAGCATAACCATTTGTAAGATTGTAGGTGGTTTTGAGCTTTGATTTTTCTTTATCTTAGCGTTTTATCATAAAAACTAAAACTGTATGATATTGAATCAAGTATTTCCATATGCATGTATTTCATTCATATTTTAACTTTTGTTATAGTCAAATCAGGGTGTAGAGTTCACTAGGGAATAGATGAGAATTGTGTGAAAATCTGGGTCACACAAACCATCCTCAGCAGTGTTCATTTTAATAAATGCAGACACATCTCGGTTCACCAAATTAGGGTGTTTAACACGCTGAAGATTCTTTTAACATTATGAAGACTCTTTTAGAGAAGTGTCCCATGAATCCAGATTTTGAAGTCTATCTTAAATAAGAAATCAAATTGACTACAGCAAAATTTCCATCCTCAAGTTTCTATTTTTAATTTTCACTGTAGCAATCTGAATTGGTTACGTGATGAAAACAAACCGGCGAGTTAGGTCATTTTTTTTTATTCACATTACCACCACTCACGGGCTTGGCCCTTTAAAAGAAGGGGGCAGAAAATAAGCCCACCCAATCCCATGATTAATGCAAATTCCTCAGGTGGCCGCAGACGTGGGCTTAAAGAGAGGAAGATTGAATACAGCAAGAAAAACATGATTGCAAGGAGTTCCACACAGATGTTGAGGGAAAGAAGGTGACACCACAAAAAGCGATCCTTGAGTTTCTTATGCTCACACATAATTCATGTAAAAGCAATGCATCTCTTGTGCTACGAGGACGACACAATTGTGAAGGAATGCGAGAGATCAACTCCCTTGAGCACTCGAGAGATAGTGCTCCAATGTCATGTCACAGAAAAGAGGGTCGAACGGGAGTTTGAAAGAAGGGGCAGTTTATAGTCTCTTAGCCTTAGGCTCGACCCTATCCAAAAGAAGGGTGTAATCGGAGCCCCCCTTCGTATGTGTTAATTGTTCTCCGTACAAGGGCGGGATAAGACAATTATATAAGTGGACCAACTGAACAGAAAAAAAATCGCATTCTGAACAGAATCTCTAGATTCTTTGAGGACGCCTTATCAGTTATCAATAGTTGTGATATGAGGTTTCCAAGACAATTTGTTGCTTATGTTCAGTTTAGGTATGTTTTTATTGTTCATAGGTAAGACGTTAGAGCCATCGAATGAGATAGGAAAGTTAGAGGTGTTTGAGAGAGAGAGAGAGAGCGCGCGCGCTGAGTTTTTAAAGTTGTTTCCCAAGATAGAGGCGACCCCACCGAGAAATCATATCCAGATCAGCAAGAATGGAATTGGAAAGCTGAAGAAGAGAGGCAACTCTAAATGCAAAAGAGGAAGCAGATTTGAACTGAGTGAAAGAATGGAGAGCTGAGTTGAGTCATCAGCATAAGAATGAACAGAGTTGAAAGTGCAGTTAATAAGATTGTTGATGAAAAGTAAGAATAAAGTTGAAGGTAGAAC
This sequence comes from Trachelipus rathkii, assembly GCA_015478945.1. Classification (NCBI taxonomy): domain Eukaryota; kingdom Metazoa; phylum Arthropoda; class Malacostraca; order Isopoda; family Trachelipodidae; genus Trachelipus; species Trachelipus rathkii. Next base: position 44,059 of record JABUQX010025540.1, read on the forward strand.
AGACCTTGAGGAACACCTCAATTTAACAGGAAAGGAGGAAGAGGGCGTTCCATCAAGAAGATTCGATATGGAATATTCTGAATGAAAACTAGATATGAATAAGCAAAGGGAAGAAGCAAACACAAAGGAAGGGAGCTTATAGAGTAGTGATGCATGCCATACCCGGTCGGAAGATTTCGATATTTTAAGCTCCACCGCACAAGACACCCCATAGTCCCTAAGATCCCATAGTCCCCATAGATCATTGAGGTAGGAAAGTATGCCACCAGTTAAACATCTAGTGTTGAAAGCCATACTGATGATCTAAAAGAGGGGAATGATATTCCAGATGATCCATGAAATGCGAGTTATTTAAGGGGAGTTTCAAAGATTTAAAGATTTTAGACAATACCTTTTGTAAATCCTTTTTTCTGATATATTTGTAGTTATTATTACATGCTATTGGTTAACAATTTCTGATTGTTGATCAGTTTTAAATGAAGTAAATATTAGTTAATTTTTTTATTTAATTTTCTTGGCATTTTTCATTGGTTCTAATAATTTTATGATTGCTGCTACCAATTTCTTTTAAATCCCTTGGTTGCATCACACGTTTATCTTTTTTCACGTATGATTTGTCTTATATATTGATTAGATAGATAGACTGATTGATTATATAAAATTAATCGATTCGTTGATTAAATTAGACAATAATTCATATTTATATATGTCAGCTGAATATCTTGTAAAAAACGGATGTAAATCTGGTTTCATCTGGTTGCAATATTTGAATTTTTAAATTCTTTTACTTTTTAGGGCCTTCTCCAAGCACATGATAGTATTGCAGCCAAAGACTTCACTCCTCACCTACCAGAGATTCCTGTCGAAGTAGATGAGGATGAAGAGACTGTCAAAATAGTTCAGTTAGTTAAAAGTAACGAGCCAGTGGTAAGTGAATTAACAATTGTTTTACAATAAGAGAATAAGTTTTGCTTGTAAAATTTTGTAGAATGTTTGTACATGCTTTTAATTCCCTTAAATATCTCTTTATTTGCTTAACAAGGAGGGAAAAGGGGCAGAACCTATTGTTGTAAGTATATTTGATCATTCATAAAAAAATTTCTTCTTTTGGCATTGAAATTCAAGTAAGAACAGTTTGAAATCTATCTTTAAAATTACAGAAGATGCAAGGCAGATAAAACTTTTCCTATCATTTAAATATTACAGTCTTGTATATGTTTTATAAGCTTATTAATTAATTTCCAATGAAAGGGTTGATATTCATCTTTCATATCGAAACATTTTCATATGTATTTTTATCATTATCATCAGTTGTCCCTCGTTTCCCCCAGAAGTGCATCAGAAATCTGAGGCATGCATGAGCATTACTATGGCATAAATAAGTGGTAGCAGGACCCCAATACAGCTACCACTGTCCTTCTAGTTGCTTCTTACTAAACAGAATGTACTTTGCGGAAATTCTTCCTTTCGTTCTTAGCTTACACAGGGATAACATCTGTAAAATTCAATTATTTCACGTCTATAAATAACTGTTCTAACTAGAAATTATTCGTATTACGTAATTGGGGGGGGGGGTTTATTTGAAAATGTTGCCACCCTAGATGTTCAAAATTTGAGATAGGGTGGTAATGTTTTTAGGATTCCTAATTACAGAAATACGCTCATTGCCGATACCATTTCTATTTTATTAACACATGTATCTAATTCTTTTCTAAAGATTCCCTTTTCAATGTTTTAAAAATTTTAAGTGTATTTTATAGCATGTAGAATTCAAAAAAAAAATTTCTCCTCCTTTTGATAACATTGGTCAGCAATGAAAATACTTCCAAGAGTCAAAATCTTACTAATATTGGCCTCTTGAATGCCAATCTAATTTTAAAGTTATTTGATTAACTAAGTTTTTAGCTTTATATATCATTCAAGTCATGTCTCATATAATATATATATATATATATATATATATATATATATATAAAGAGTATATATATATATATATATATATATATATATATATATATATATATATATATATATATATATATATATATATATATATATATATATATATATATATATATATATATATATATATACATATATATATATATATATATATATACATAAAAGATGTAATAAAGCTATTGTAAATTCAAATTAGATATATTTATTAAATTTCAAATGTTTGATGATGGTAGATAAATTATTAAAAGATTTTGTGAATTTAGAAATTATATATATATATTTTTGACAAAATTAAGACTTGCTGTTTATATAAGAATTAAAATAAACAGCGTAGTAGTTGTTGAAACACACGATTTCTTCCTGAGAAGTTAATTAATAAAAGTCTTTGTGAGGGCGCAAATATGTGTCGTCTATGTTTGAATAATCTAGAAAACTTTTGTTATGTTTACGGAGATGTGACGTTTTAATCCCAAGAGAGTCAAATTGAAGAGACTATCCACATTCCATTTTAGCTATCAAATTGGTTATCAAGAGAAAAGAAAAGAAAAAAAAGAGCCCCTGTTATATGTTGCATACTTACACCACAAAGTTTCGTCAATGTCTAAGTAAGAAGTGAAACTTATCCCTTTTGCAGTCCCGATAGTATATTTTGGAATCCAACAAATCATGTTACCTATTATTATTATTGAATGAGAGACTTCCCATTGAACAGCCCATTTAGAAAAAAAAGAAAGGATTGTACACTATTCAAATACTTATGTAACCTTCATGACCAGTGTTACATGGAGAAAAGCTGCCTATTTACGATGCTACTGAATCAAGAGAAATTGACTCGGAGTATGAAATAATGATACTTAGGATACCAAAGCTTCTATATCATCACAAAATCTTGAATATCTCCCATCTTTATAAGAACTACATATAACAAGAACTAAATGATCTTGCTAGTGACTTAGATATACCCAAAAGTAGCAGATTTTATAGATATATACTCAAAAGTAGCAGGATTACTATTCTCCAGTCTAGAGCTATTAAATTTTCTTGCAACTTATGTTAAGATTTCTGTTTCCCAATTGCCTAAAGAATCTATTTCATTTCGTTTTTGTGGTAAAAGATTTAGTTGCCTGTAATAATATTTGAATAATCAAAATGAATGTTGCCCAAGATCAATCCCATAATCTGTCATAAAATGAGAGGTATATTCCGTTAAACCGAACTATATTAAGGTGTCTTCTCCAAACTTTCCTTATCACCAGTCACAATCCAGATTAGTATGAGATTATTCGTCTACTTTTCAGAAATGTGTTTGAAATCTATTTAATTAATGGCAATGTGTCGAAAATGCCATCATATCCAGCAGGTCGTCCTTTTTATATATGAGTGAAATATATAATAACAAGAAGCTTTTAAAATGTATAAATTACAACCCACATCAGAGGCAGAGTTAAGGAGATTTTAAATCAGTTGCTCTTTTATTTAATGAATGAATAAGAGTCATTCACGAAATTTTCATTACATCAAGAAAAATTGCTGATTTCTAAAATCATTATAGGTACGTTCGAAGAAAGTTGAACGTCTTACCCACGTTGAATTCTAAAACATTTTATTATCACTCTCTACAATAATCTTGGTCTTATGCCTGCAAATAGAACACTTTCAAAATGCAAAAATATATGAGAATCAGCATTCTCAATTCTTTCAACAGAACTATTGAAAATTTAATGCCCAGTATATTCTTTGGGTTAGGTTGCCTTAGTTCTGTTTGTAGAAGTTGTCTTAATGTTGTTCAGTATAACGAAATTTATCTGCCTTTTTATGACAGTTTAGTCGCTGTAGGATTAGATCATGGTAAGAATTAAGCATTAGCCCATATTTCTACAAAATATCATAAATTTATCTATTTTCAACCATTGTTTTACTCCAACTCAAAAGCTAATCATTTCATCATTTTTAATTTTACAATTTTTTTGTCAGTATTATTATTATTATTATTATTACATATTATTATTATTATTATTATTATTATTATTATTATTATTATTATTATTATTATTATTAAATATTTTATTATTACTATTAGGGTGCCACTATCAAACATGATGAAAAGACTGGTGCCATTATTATAGCACGCATTATGCATGGCGGTGCTGCTGATCGATCTGGTCTCATTCACGTAGGTGATGAAGTACAAGAAGTGAACGGAATAGATGTGGTTGGGAAGACTCCGGCGGACGTGCTCAAGATTCTAATGCAGGCCCAGGGCACCATCACTTTTAAATTGGTGCCTGCTGGTAGCAGTGCCTATTTGCGAGAGAGCAAAGTAAGAGTAAGGGCATACTTTGATTATGACCCTAAACAGGATAAACATATTCCATGCAAAGAAGCAGGGCTTCCATTTGTCAAGGGAGATATTTTGCATATCGTTACCCAGGATGATCCATACTGGTGAGATATATATATATATATATATATATATATATATATATATATATATATATATCAATTATTTATATATATATATATATATATATATATAGCATATATATATATATATATATATATATATATATATATATATATATTTTTTTTCTTCTTTCTTTCTTTATCTTCCTCTTTTCCCCAAGACTGGGGGTAAGGTGTGTGTCATGCATCGGAAAAGAAAAGCAGTAGAAGAATATGACAAAAGTCGAAAGGAAAGCTCAGCCTTACCGCCCCCTCTGTACCATTAATTAGTGAGAACTCGTCACAGACAGAAAATCCACCCTAGAGCTTCACTTTTTGGGACCGCGACGGACCCTCACTATGGTAAATCGTCAATGTAAGGGTTCATCCCTTGGCCCAGGTGGGCCACAACCATGCCCCCATACAAAACCCCGCCATTCACTCCTATTATGCACCTTTATTCTCGCCTCTGCCAAACTCACATATATATATATATATATATATATATATATATATATATATATATATATATATATATATATATATATATATATATATATATATATATATATATATATATATATATATATTAGGTGGTCGCAAAACATAGGGGAAGATTTTTTTTTCCCTCATCTTCGACGGGAACCCCAAAGAAGTTGCCTAATGGTGTAAAAATGAGACTGTCAAAGTTTCAGTTCGATCGGGTAATGTTAAGACCAGCCCATCAGCCTTAAAGTATTGAAAAACCGCTATGTTTCTCAAAAAGTGGGGGGATTTTCCGCTATAAAATTAGAACGTTTATCCTAGGAACTTTTTTAAAGTTTTGTAGAGAAGGTTTCTGGCTTCAATTTCCACTCCCACTTGTTTGACAAACGTACGGATTGGAAGATATTTGGCTTTTTCGAGGACCTGTGCTGTTTCAGACCTGGAAAATTTTTTTCCCCCCCCAAAAAAAAGAAAGTAGCTTAAGTAGATTTTTTTTTTTCTATTATTTTTGAATTATATATCATCAAAGTTCAAGTAAGATACTTTTTAAAAAATAGACTTTAGACCAGGTAGGTGAAAGGAGAAAGAGAGGGAGAAGAAAGAAAATATTGACATACGAACCATTTATTTATCATAATAAAACCATATTGAATTTAAAACAGCCAACTTAGTTATTACCAAAGCAGAAATAGCAAGTAGTAACATCAGTATAGGTTTTATGTCTAAATTAAATATTAACTATAAATTAAAAGTAATAGGTAGGTATGTCGAATTGCTAGTTGGATTGAGTCACTAGAATCAAGTAGGTGGTAGAGGTTTTGAGAGGGTAGATTTCATTGTGTCTGGGAATAATTTTCTACATCCAGCAACTACTTTCTAAACATACTGCTTCTGCTCTTCATCTTTTGTTGTGCTCGCATTGTAATCTTGAATTAATTTGACCCCCCTTTCGGCTGTGTCGTTTACAACCCTAACATGTTTGACAATTCCCTGTCCTTTCAGGAAATCCAGGTCTTCATTCCAAACATCCAGATCAGAATGTAAGAAATGAGTTGAAATATTGAAACTTTTGAAGAAGTTGAATGTTAGTGGTGTAATAAAGTAATCGACTTCTTTGTCCAAAAAAAATGAGCTTCTCTCAAAGCAATTTTGGCTTTAACTATCTTATCGTCTTGTATGTTTTCTTCCTCAAGCTCAGTAAGTCTGCTTAGCTTATCATCATCATCATTGTTTTGTTCAAAAGACAATAGTTTTGCAGCCATGTTTATTTTGATTTGTTTGTCTAAAGTTTTGTCAAAAAAGCGAAAGCAACTTGCTCTGGGTTCAAATACCACAAATGATTTATAAATTTAGACAATGCCACCTTTGAAATGTGTCCATCAATTTTTTCATAATTAATTAAGGTTTTAAACAACTAAATTTTGTTGGGGGCCAATGTAACTTTAGAAGCATTAAACCAAACTTTGACATAAACAATAATTATGAATAAACATTACTTCTGATAACATCAATCTCGGAGTTGCTTAAAGAAAATTAATCCCTGTAAAGGAAAATTTTTAGGGAAGTAAATGGCTTTGCCATCCACCTGGAGTGATGCATGGCACCTGGCGCTCTGAAAAAAGTTTTCCGGAGCAACACAACCTAAAAATATCAAACACAACATTAAAAATTCTGTATAATCTTCTCTTGACTGATGCTGTAGTTCTTTTTTTTTTAATTGCGCTACGAGAAAACTAGAAATTTATTCTGTTCGAGATCATTTACATTTATTTTATATTTGACCTGTTCATCATCAAGACCAATATTAAATTTTTATTTATCAATTTTGGACCACCATGTCTGAAATCTTTTTAAAAATGGCAGGGTGAGGGCCAGTAGTTGAACCCATTTTGCAATCAGAAACTGCCTTTAGTATATTACTTCTGAAATGTGGTGGTTACATGCCAAGTATAAAAGATCTTTTTTCAAATAATTGTTCTAATAAAACACAGGTTCCTCTCAAACGACCATTATTGACAGCAGTAGTATCAAAACACATCGCTTCTATTTTTTCTACTGCCTCCCATTTTGCCACTTCAGAAAAAACACCTTTTGTCCTGTAATTATTTTTAATTTGAGGAACTCCTACCAACTGCTCTTATTCATCACAACTTATCAAAACTGCCAACCTCTTTACATTTTCTTTATTCAATATACCTGGGAGCAATTTCGCATCCCAATGTAGGACAGCACCTTGTAAATCTGAATTTTCAAACCTATTTTTAATAATCTGTACTCTTTTTCTCTCGAAATTTTCGTCTGCGGACTCGTATTACATCTATTCAACAATACTGACAACTTCTGTGTGATAATTTCTTTACTTCCTCGGTAGTACTTTCTTTTCTTCGGTTGTGATGTGTCGATTCCTGTGTCCTGAAAGTCCTCATGATCCTTCTCTTCTATGTCCAGATTTCTATGTGATTCCTCCTCTTCTGAAGCACTGCTTGTGCTTGAAAATTCTATTTCTACATTTTCTTCATCTAGAAAATGACGGAAAGAAACGATTAGAAACAAAAGAAAAACAGTAATTTGAGAACAGCAAGCGTATTTATCTACGTACAAAGGTACCAAGGTGCTATTTAGGTACAAGAAAATAGATCCAGACAGGTACTAACTACTATATTTAAACTACAATCTAGGCTTACCTACAGGTTTCAGTTTTAATTTTTCCAGTCTGACTGTCTCTTAGGAATTTTATATCAACTCCTCCCATGCAGCCAGTACGTCCCTTTTGTCTTTGAAGGAGCAAAAACTGTCTGTCTTCATTTATGTTCTTCAGTGCGTCTTGGTGTGCAATATCAAACAGGTTATCAAGGCTTGACTTAAAAGCTTTTTACATTCTTATTTTGAGCTCGACTTATGCTTCTGGTTGCATTTTTTTTTTCTCTACTCATGTAATTTTTAAAGCTTCGCAATAAAATCTTTCAAATGTTTGGTACGTTTATTAGCTTTCTCCCAAAAATGTACAACTTCCTTGATTGTGAGCCTTGCAGCATCTCCGGTTTCAAGTTTAACTTTGCGTTTATTGTAAAACAAACAGTGTAAAACTTGTCTATTCGATGGCAACTTATTGTCAGTAATTTGATGGGACTTGTTGTGTCCAATCAGAAAAATCTTGTCTTTCTGCTTCTAACTTATACCACTTGTTGCTTTAAGAGACAAAGTAGTCGAAGGTTATGAATTTATTATTACCTACGGCTCTGGGAAACAGGATATATAATATTTATAAAATTATACATTTAAAAAACTTAAATTGAAACATTACTTTTTAAATTGAAACATTACTTTGATGTGTTTGAATGCAAAGAATTTAAGAACGACAAAAGCATGGTTAAAAAGTAATTTTATTACGTTTATAGCGAATTTTTTACATTTTTTTTGAAAAGTCATTTTTCTGGGTCCCGGTCCTCGAAAAAGCTAAATAGCTTCTGATCTGTACGTTTGTCAAACAAGTTGTGGGAGTGAATATCAAGGCCAGAAACATCCTCTATAAAATTAAAAACAAAAGAACAGAAGTTCCTAGGATATACCATTCTAATTTTATAGCGGGGAAACCTCAGATTTTTATATAGAAAAATAGCCATTTTTTAACACTTTAGGGCCGATGTAGCAAGTCTTAGCGTTATCCAATCGAGCTTGAAACTTTGCCAATCTCATTTTTACACCGATTTGCAACTTTTTAGGAATTCCCATCAAAGAAATTGGGGCATCGATTTCTTCAACCTTATATATATATATATATATATATATATATATATATATATATATATATATATATATATATATATATATATATATATATATATATATATATATATATATATATATATATATATATATATATATATATATATATATATATATATATATATTAGTGATGGACCGGATGTCCAAATTTGACTGTTTGCGGATGCGGATCTTAAAGATGATGAGGATGCGGATGCATGCGGATGTTTACTCTTTGAAGTTTGAATTAAAATTATATATATATATATATAGAGTTATATATATATATATATTATATATAAAGGAGTATATATATATATATATATATATATATATAATTATATATATATATATATATATATATATATATATATATATATATTATTGATGGACATGATATGATATGATTATATATGTATATCTTACATCTTTTACATCTTTCTCCAGTCAGGTTTACGAGCCTGTCAGTGGGGCCAACTTCTGCTTCCACATTTTGTTCTATCGGATCCATCACGATCCCATCCGCCATCAGCTCATTCATTGCAGGCATCTGGTGTTTCCTCAATGAATCCTCTACAGTGTCTCTCCACCTCTTCCACGATCTTCCTCTCGGTCTCACCCACCGAGACTCCTCCACCTCCTGCTGGCAACTCTTCTCTCCCTGCATTCTCCAGGTGTCCCTACCCATCTCAGTCTGGTTATGTCCACTTTATTCACAGGCTCACACCACGCCTCTCTCACTGTCCTTCGTTTCTCACTGTCTCTTCTCGCGCCTCTCCAATCACTGTCCTCAACACATCCATCTCCGCTGTCGGAATTCTACTCTCCTCTCTCCCCTGTCATGCTTCATGTCTCCTGCCCCATACACAGTATCGGCGTCAACACTTCGTATATTGCTCTTCAATTCTCCTGCCTATTTATCTTTCTGCCATACCGTTCAATCCTACTGTGATTTCCTTTGCACACCCCCCCTTCTCTTCCAAGTACTTCCTAGATATTTATATCTATCCACATTTTTAATCTCTGCCAAAATAAAACACGCTAAAACCTCCTCCTCCCTGCTTACTACCATTATTTCTGTTTTCCACATTCATATTCAATCTGTTTCTCTCAACTTTTCTGTGAAACACAATACCATTTGCTTCAACCTCTCACCATCTCCACTCCAACACGCCAAACAATCTCATACACTATGATGTCTCCATCAATCTCTTCTAAACTCTCTTTTTACACCTCTTATGACTGAGTCCAAAATACGCTATAAACAATATCGGTGACAGGCTGACAGCACACACTACCCTGCCTTACCCCAGTTTTTACAAACCATTATTCGTTTTTATATCCTGTTCTTACCTACTTATGCTATTCACGTGTGTACTTCTCACTGCCTTTATCATCTGCTCTCCAACTTCATAACTTCCGAACTCTCCACAGCTTCTCTCTGGGAAGAGAATCAAATGCTTCTTCAAGTCTATGAAGGCGATATATGACTTCTTATTGTATTCTATGTTCTTTCCTGTATCATTCTTACGCAAACATTAAATTCAGTACTTACCAATTTCTATACCCATACTGCTCTTTCACCCAATCTTGGCTCTATTTTTGATTTTAATTTTCTTCTAATATTCTTCCATATAACTTCGCCATGTGATCCATTAGTAAGATTTCTATAATTTTACAATTTCCTGCGTCCCCCTTACCTTTATAAATGGGAACTATATTAACCTTCCCCAACCTCCGGCACTCTACTCCCCACCCAACACCTGTTCAGAAATTCAGCATCAAGGCTTTCAGCCCCTCTCCTCCCTCCTCTCAGAACTCAATATTTATCCCATCCTCACCAGGAGTTTTTCCGCTGCTCTTCATTTTCCTTAACGTTTCCTCAAATCCTCCTCTTCTCCCTCTAGGTTTCTCTCCTCCTCTTCTCTCCTTCCTCTTCCGACTGCACTTCCAAATTCAACAAACTCATCAAAGTACTCTCTATCCACCTTTTGTTTTTTTCCTCCGGGCTTACTAATGCTTCTCCATTTTTGCCTTTTGATATTACATACTGCTCTTTCGTTCTCTATACGTTCTTTCCAATTAAAAAATCTTCTTCTGTTTTCTTCATATCATCCATCAGTTGCTTTGCTAGCTTCTAAGCCAACTCCTCCTTTGCCCTCCTCTTCACTCTCCGCTACATCTCTTGCTTCCACGTACACGGCTCTTGATTATATATATATATATATATATATTACATATATATATATATATATATATATATTATATATATATATATATATATATATATATATATATATATATATATATTATTATTATTATTATATATATATATATATATATATATATATATATATATATATATATATATATATTATATATATATATATATACAGTATATATATATATATATATATATATATATATATATATATATATATATATATATATATATATATATATATATATTATATATATATATATATATATATATATATATATATATATATATATATATATATATATATATATATATATATATATATATATATATATAAATATATATATATATATACAGAAATCGAAAATTCAAAATTACAATTATTCTTATAAACTCCTATGATAAAAAGATGATAAATAATATTTATTTTATATGCATCATTTAATCAAATGTAGAAAACATTCGCAACATCCTCATTTTCCAAAGAGGATGCGGATGCGATGCGGATGTGCCGTTAAGGAATTTAGGTGCGATGTTCCGCAAATGCGGCTGCGGATGCGGATATACACTTTATTATAGAGTATATATATATATATATATATATATATATATATATATATATATATATATATATATATATATATATATATATATATGAATGATGGAAAGGATGGATGATAGTTCGGTTGGTTAAATGGATATATATTGGCGAGTGTGCTGAGAATCGAACGGCTGGGAGACCGAAGAAAAGCATTGAGTCAATAAAAAATGCCTGAGGAGAGAAATGTGAGTTGGGCAGTAGGCGAGAAGAAAGGTGCATAATAGGAGTGAATGGCCGGGTTTTGTGAGGGGGTATGGTTGTGGCCCACCTGGGCCAAGGAATGAACCCTACATCGACGAGATGCCACAGCGACGATCCGTTGGGGTCCCGTGAAGCTCTAGGGTGGATTTTCTGACTGTGATGAGTTCTCACTAAAAGGTATAAAAGGGGCGGCAAGGCTGGGCTTTCTTTTCTACTTGCGTCATATTCTTCTACTTATTCTTTTATATTCTTTTTTGTTTCCGTGCATGCTTCGCATGCATGAGTTTGACAGAGACGAGAAGAAAGCTGTGTAACAGAAGGGAATGGCGGGGTTTTGTGAGCGGTTGATGATTGTGGAGCTTTGCCCAGGGATAAACCCCTCATTGACAGATACCATAGTGAGGTTCCGTCGCAGCCTCGTGAAACCTTAGGGTGGATTTTTCTGATTGGACGAGTTCTCACTTGGTGATATAAGTCCCCCTTTTTACCGTCCAGGTAAATTAGGCCTTTCTTTTCGAATTGCGTTATGTTCTACTTTTCCGTTATGTTCTACTTTTCTGTTCCGGTGTATGCTATGCGCCTCTCCCCCAATCTGGGGATAGGAGGTAGATATATATACAGATATATATATGAAGATATATATATATATATATATATATATATATATATATATATATATATATATATATATATATATATATATATATATATATTATAGTGATGGACATAACATCCGCATTTGCGGAACATCCGCATCCGCATCCTCACTTAACGGTACATCCGCATCCGCATCCTTTTTGGAAAATGAGGATGTTGCGGATGCATATATTAAATGGTTATAAATAAATATTATTTGTCATCTTTATCATGGGAGTTTATAAGAATAATTGTAATTTCGATTTTTCGATTTCGTATATATATATATATATATATATATATATATATATATATATATATATATATATATATATAGAGGAAAGAGAGGAGATATATATATATATATATATATATATATATATATATATATATATATATATATATAATCAAGAGCCGTGTACGTGGAAGCAAGAAAATGGAAGGGAGAGAGTAAGAGAGGGGTGTGTTGAGGAGGTGGCTTAGAAAGTTAGCAAAGCAACTGATGGATGATATGAAGGAAACAAGAAGAAGATTTTTAGATTGGCTTGAACGTATAGAGAGCGAAGAGTAGAGTATGTAATATCAAAGGCAAAATGGAGAAACATTGGTAAGCCCGGAGGAAAAACAAAAAGGTGGATAGAGTAATTTTAATGAGTTGTTGAATGGGGAAGTGTAGAGAGAGGAAGGGGGAGAGAAGAGGAGGAGAGAAACTCAGAGGGAGAAGAGGAGGAGGAATTTTTTATAGTTAAGTTTGTATGAAAGAGGGATCCACCCTGTGAGTGATGGGATAAACATGAGTTCCCAGGGGAGGGAGGAGAGGGGCTGAAAGCCTGATGCTGAGATTTCTTCAGAACAGGTGTTGGGGTGGAGAGTAGAGTGCCGGATGGGGAAGGTTAATATAGTTCCCATTTATAAAGGTAAGGGGGACAGGAAATTGAAAAATTATTGAGGAATCTTACTAATGGATCACATGCGAAGTTATATGGAAGAATATTAGAAAAGAAAATTAAAAATCAAAATAGGGCCAGAAAAAAAAGCAGTATGGGTACAGAGGTGGTAGAAGTACTACAGATTTAATGTTTGCATTAAGAATGATACAGGAAAAGACATAAGAATACAATAAGAAGTCATATATCGCCTTCATAGACTTGAAGAAAGCATTTGATTCTCTTACCAGAGAGAAGGTGTGGAGAGTTCCGGAGAGGGATTATGAAGTTGGAGGCAGACTGATAAAGGCAGTAAGAAGTACATACGTGAATAGCATAAGTAAGGTAAGAACAGGATATAAAAACGAGGAATGGTTTGGGGTAAAAACTGGAGTAAGGCAGGGTAGTGTGCTGTCAGCCTGTCACCGATATTGTTTATAGCGTATTTGGACACAGTCATAAGAGGTGTAAAAGAGAGTTTAGAAGAGATTGATGGAGACATCATAGTATATGCAGATGATTTGGCGTGTTGGAGTGGAGATGGTGAGAGGTTGAAGCAAATGGTGTTGTATTTCGCAGAAAAGTTGAGAGAAACAAGATTGAATATGAATGTGGAGAAAACAGAAATAATGGTAGTAAGCAGGAGGAGGAGGAGTTGATAGTGGAGGAAGACGGTAGAGAGATTAAAAATGTGGATAGATATAAATATCTAGGAAGTACTTGGAAGAGAAGGGGGGTGTGCAAAGGAAATCACGAGTAGGATTGAGCAGTATGGCAGAAAGATAAATATATGAACAAAGAGGTAAAGAGAGCAATATACGAGGGAGTGTTGACGCCGATACTGTTGTATGGGGCGGAGACATGAAGCATGACAGGGAGAGAGAGGAGAGTAGAATTCAAACAGCGGGATGAATGTGTTGAGGACAGTGATTGGAAAGACGAGAAGACAGGAGAAACGAGACTTGATGGGAGAGAGCGTGGGTGTGAAACCCACGATATAAAGTGAATGCAGCCAGACTGAGATGTGGGGACACCTGGAGAGGATGCAGAGTTGCCAGCAGGAGGTGGAGGGGGAGACCGGATGGAGTGAGACCGAGAGGAAGATCGTGGAAGAGGTGGAGAGACACTGTAGAGGATTCATTGAGGAAACACCAGATGCCTGCAATGAATGAGCTGATGGCGGATGAGATCGTGATGGATCCGATAGAACAAGATGGAAGCGGAGGTTGGCCCCACTGACAGGCTCGTAAGCCTGACTGGGAGAGAATAAGATGTAAGATATACATATATAATCATATCATATAAATTTATTGAAACATGATTAAGTGAAAGTTCCTGAAGCATAGTGAAGTGATTTTTTTTAAACTTCTGGATAACTTGTTCATACTTGCCATAGTGGTTAGTCTGGAATGGTGTTTGACATTTGTTTCTAATTTTACTTCGCCTTATTTCTTTACACAATGAATATTCTGAGCTGGCTGATAATAGGAATTGTAATAAAGGAAATTTTAAAAGCTTTGATGAAAAGTTTAATCGCAAGTTAATTTGGCCTACCAATAACATTCGTAGCTTTGGTTTGCTTTCAATGGAGATTGGAAATACACCAAAATTGCTTATCACATTGAAGCCAGTTTGAGTAAAGGCTTTGAAACGTTTGACTTTTTTATTTTTCTGAGGCTTTTTAGTTATGCCCTGATATTATTGTTGCTGTATTTTTCTTCAATAGATGTCACACTTTTGGTCGGGGATTAATATTTTTATATTATAGTTTTTCCTTCAATTTCTCTCTTATTTCTGTTTGGCTCCTTTCTCACGTAAATATAACTTCACCAAAGTGAACTATAATGTAGATTGATTAATTATCAGCCACTCTTAAGGAAAAAAAAAAGTAATCTGACTCTATATTACATACTGTACTTGTACCATTAATACCAGTTGCTATGCAATAAATTTTTTGATACATTTAGTTTCAGTATTAAATTTATTACTGAACGTAGTGAAATCACATACACTGTTTAAATATTCCCTAGGTGTTACAATATCTGACTTACGATATTTACAGGTGGCAAGCGAGGAAAGAAGGTGACCGCAATATGCGAGCTGGTTTGATCCCCTCAAGGCAACTTCAAGAAAGAAGAATTCTCTCTGCAAGACAACAGCTCAAAGGAACCAATGGCCAATGTGAGATATTATTATTATTATTATTATTATTATTATTATTATTATTATTATTATTATTATTTTTATTCTTTCTTTCTCTTTATCTAAATCTTTTCCCCAAGACTGGGAGTAAGGTGCGTGTCATGCATCGGAAAAGAAAATCAGTAGAAGAATATGACAAAAGTCAAAAAGAAAGCCCAGCCTTACCGCCCCCTTTGTACCATTAATTAGTGAGAACTCGTCACAGACAGAAAATCCACCCTAGAGCTTCACGGGACCGCGACGGACCCTCACTATGGTAAATCGTCAATGTAAGGGTTCATCCCTTGGCCCAGGTGGGCCACAACCTCACAAAACCCCGCCATTCACTCCTATTATGCACCTTTATTCTCGCCTCTGCCAAACTCACATTTCTCTCCTTCAGACATTCGTTCACTGACTCAATCCACTTTTTCTTCGGTCTCCCAGCCGGTCGGTTCCCAACATACCCGCCACTATACATCCGCATTACCAACCGACTATCATTCATCCTTTCCACATGACCAAACCATCTCAACATACTTTCATTTATTCTCTCATTTACCTCTTTCTTCACACCACACAACTCAATACGTTCATTCCTCATTTTGTAAATTCTTCTCACACCTAACACATCCCTAAGATTGTCCATCTGAATAATTTATACTCTTATTCCAGACCATAGTCTCACTACTATACATTAACACAGGTAACAACATACCTCTCATTTAAGACCCTGAAGCACTCAAGACTTAGTCATGCATATATAAAATGGATTTAATTGCACCAGCAACCTTCCTGCCATTCACAACTTTCCTACTACACTCTGCATCATCCGTTCCCATCTCATCCAACACATACCCTCTATATTTAAACTCAGACACTTGTTCCAGCTGCTCACCATCTAACATAACTTCAGTAGTGATGCCCGCTTTTGACCCTCACAACCATAACCTTTTCCTTATCTACGTTTACTTTCAAACCCCTCCTTTACACACCCCGCCAAATCTCACCAATCTTCCTCAAACTCTCTTCAGATTCTACAAGCACAAAACCAAATCATCCGCATATAATAGGTAGGCACCTCCACTCATCTCCATTTCCATCACTCTAACATCATTCCCTGCCACCCCCACCTTTAATTCTTTCATAACCCCATCCATATACAAAATTGAATAACCAAGGAGACATAACACAACCCCGCCTCCTACCTCCCGCTATTAATACTTAACCAATCAATTTTGACACATTTATTCTTGCACACGCCTCACTATCGTCATACATAATTTTGATTCCATTCAAAGCTCACCAACACCATATATCACTAACACCTGCCATAGAGCTTCCCCTATTAACCCTATCATACGCCTGTTGCAAATCCATAAAACCTAAATACTATTATTCTTCCTTCTCCCTCATTTTCTCAATCATTTGTTTCAATGTAAAGATTTTATCCACACATTCTCCACCACTCCTAAACGCACCTTGTTCTTCACAACCAGTTCTTTCATTTCATCAACGCACTCTTTCTGACCAAAACACCAGGATAGGTCTTTCCTACAATACTAAATAAACTAATTCCCCATACTTACAGTTCCCCTCTGATTCCCTTTTAACACTCCTTATTTATATAAGGGTACTATTAATGCTCTCCCCCAATCCCTCGGGACTACACCCTCCATAAACGCTTTATTACACAACTTCCAAACCCAATCAATCACCATCTCGCCTCCGTTCTTGATCATTTCACCAGTAATTTCATCTATACCTGCAGATTTACCATTCTTCAACTTTATCATTATTATTATTATTATTATTATTATTATTATTATTATTATTATTATTATTATTATTATTATTATTATTATTATAATCGAAAAAGAAAGTTCTTAAAGATTTTATTTATTAGTTAACCATTTTCCTAACCTGTCGTTTAACTGATTTCCTTTTACAATTATTTTTTTTTAAACAGAAGTATATGTAGAATGATAGAATTTTTCTAACCTAGGCACTTTAAATAGCTTTCCCCCTAACTTTAAATCATCCCTATCCCAAGTTATACAGTAAGAGTGAGATAGCACGACATGTTTCAGCTCCAACAACGAAGTAGGTGAAAAATTGTATTGTGGCGCTTTTGTTTGTTGAACCATTGATTAGCTGGAACCGTTCAACCGTGCCATCCGCATTTATATCACTACCACAAGGAACATAAGGATTGAATCAAAGGAAATTCCGATTTTTTATTTATTAACCTGTTTCATAGTTTTACTTGTGGAAAAATAAATAAAAGTAGATAAGATAAGATAATACCTTTTTGAAGATTATATAAGAATTTCACATTTTTGTTTTTAAATAATAATAATCTTTTAATTAAAAAAAAATATCAATCTCATCCAAGCTGCATCCTTCTCCTTAACACACGCAAAATAGAAATGAAGATCATATGAACTATCTTGAATACCTTTTGATTTCTACCTATCCTCTATCCAGAAGGATGAATTCAGTCAGTAAAGACTACTACAGAAGAAAAATACTTCCTCACTTTCTATATCTCAGAAGTAGTACACCACAGTCTAATTGTTAATGTATAGTAAAAAAAATGTATGAGTGTAATTGTTTATGATTTTGTGAAGTATTAGAAAGATCAATTAAATTATCTTTGCCCATTTCTTAGATCATCATAAACTTAAAGTAGGTCTATATACTTTTATCTTTAAAAATATTTTCTAGTTTATTTTTAGTGTCCTCTTTTTTTTGGTTTTATTTACTTCACTTAAAGTTAAATCAAATTTATACTTTAATTAAACGTTACGTGATAATCAGAAGGGTCAAATATAAGACACCAGAGAAGATACAAGGGTTGAATATAAAACTAAACTAACTATCATAGGGCCTGAAATGAAAATAACATTACGTCATTAAAGAAAAGACCCTTTCCTACCTAATATACACTTTTGTCCTGTTAATTTTTTTTTCATTTAAAAACTGAAAAAGAAACTTTCAAGAGGAAAATATTATTATTATTATTATTATTATTATTATTATTATTATTATTTTTACGTCAGCAATAGTACCCATATATATGGGTTAGGGACATAAAGGGATCTGTAAGAACTATAGGGAATTAGTTTATCGAGTGTTGTAGGGAAGATATATGCTGGTATTCTGGTTGAAAGAGTGAGTCGAGTAACTGAGGGACTGATTGGCGAAGAACAAGTTGCATTTGGAAGTGGTAGAGGATGTGTAGATCAAATTTTTACATTGAAACAAATGAGAGAAGAAGAAAAACTGTGTTTAAGTTTAATGGACTTGCAACAGACGTATGACAGGGTTAATAGGGAAACTCTGTGGCAAGTGTTAGTGGTAGACTCTGGAATGGAATGAAATGTATGTACCACGATAGTGAAGCGTGTGTAAGAAGAAATAAGAATTGAAAGTGAAAATTTTGATGTTAGTGGTGGAGTGAGGCAGGATGTGTTATGTCTCCTTGGATATTCAATTTGTATATTGATGGGGTGATGAAAGAATTATAGGTAAGAGAAGGTGCTAAATTGATAGAGAAGGGAGGGTGTCCTGCTTATTGTACGCAGATGATTTTGTTTTGTGTTGCGAATCTGAAGAAAGTTTGAGGGGTTTGACAGGGTGTGTAGTTGGAGGGGTTTTAAAGTAAATATAGATAAGAGTAAGGTGATGGTAGTGGTAGTGAGTGAGGAGAGTTTGCGGTGTGAAATGTGAATGGTGAGCAATTGGAACAATTATCTGAGTTTAAATATTTAGACTAGATGCTAGATAAAAAGGGAAAAAATGATGCAGAGTGTAGTAAGTAAGTTGTGAATGGTTCCTGGTGCAATTAAATTCTTGGTGGATACAAAGGAACTAATTCTTGAGTGCACTAGGGTTTTGTATGAGATATGTTGTTTACGGTGTTAATGTATAGTAGTGAACCTATGGTATTTGATAAAATGTATAGATATAAGGTAAAACCTGTTCAGATGGACGATCTTAGGGGCGTGTTAGGTGTGAGAAGAATTGATAAAATGAGGAATGGACGTGTTAGGGAGTTGTGTGGTGTGAAGAAAGGCTTAAATTAGAGAATAAACGAAAGTGTACTAAGATTGTTTGGTCATATGGAAAAGATGTATGATAGACGGTTGGTTAAGTGGATGTATAGTGGTGAGTGTGCTGGGAATTGACCTGCTGGGAGACCGGAGAAAAAGTGGATTGAGTCAGTGAAGGAATGTCTGAAGGAAAGTAATATGAGCTTGGCAGAGGTGAGAAGAAAGGTACGTAACATAATAGGAGTGATTGGCGGGGCTTTGTGTGTGGGGCATGGTTGCAAGGCTGGACCAGGGGATGAACCCTACATTGACAAGATGCCACAGTTATTGTTCGTCGCAATCTTGTGAAACCCTTGGGTGGATTTTTTTTTACTGCGACAGGCTCTCACTTAAGAGTATGAAGGTTATAGTGGGGGAGGAGGGGTAGCCTTCCTTTCAACTCAAGACATGTTGTTCTACTTTTCTGCTTCCGGTGTATGTTGTGCACCTGACCCCTTATCTGAGGAAGGAGGTAGATGATTATTATTATTATTATTATTATTATTATTATTATTATTATTATTATTATTATTATTATTATTATTGTTATTATTATTATTATTATTATTATTATTATTATTATTATTATTATTATTATTATTATTATTATTATTATTATTTTTGATAGCAAGTGGTGGAGGGACTGTAAAGTCTCCTGGTTGCAAGCCTTCATCAAATACCAAAGTTAAAAAGATTATTTATGATGCTTCGGAACATGAAGACTTCGATAGGGAAGAGATACCTACCTATGAAGAAGTGGCTCGCCTTTACCCTCGTCCAGGGATGCCCAGACCTTTGGTATTAATCGGCCCACCAGGTGTTGGAAGGAACGAATTGCGTCGACGATTGCTTGAACTGGATGTCGATAAATTCAAGTCACCGGTTCCCAGTTAGTTTATATATATATATATATATATATATATATATATATATATATATATATAATATATATATATATATAAATATATATATTATTTTAGTATATATATATATATATATATATATATATATATATATATATATATATATATATATATATATATATATATATATATATATTATTACTTGCTTACTTGGCAGCCCCACGCTTCCCTTCTTACGAGAAGTGGGCAATCCGGGGCAGGACACCATGACAGGCCGAGCCCAGATATCCGTCAGAACAAGAGTATCGAAGTTACGTCTGATGTTCGTTAAGTCCGAGTAGTCTAGTAAGAGGTGTATAGTGTAATCATTGTCAGTGAAAGGCATCTTTGACAGTGGGGGGAGGGAGCGTTGGGGAATCTACATTTATAATCCTGAAGGGATGGATGGTGCCTAGATCGGAGATGGGACAGCATCATTCTGGTTTGATTGCCCAAGGTTTGTTCTGTGGGAGATATTTCAAGGGGAACGTCTCTGTAGAATTGTGTTGTTTGGATATGCAGAGATCGCTTTTTTGTGTTAATTGAGTGTGAATGTGTTTACTAATGTGGGTTTGTGGGGGCGGGAGGGGGGGTGAGTGTATTGTAAATGTTAGAATAGTACATGGCCGGTGTAACCTTTTCCCCTTCTTGTAGCAGGGGGTTGTTGTAATATTTGGTGTAAGTGGTGGTCTGGTGAAAGTGATTTGCTATCATGTCAAGATGGGCCTCTATAGAAAGAATTTTAGTTTCAGTTTGTAAGTGGGGGAAGGGAGCCAGCCTGTTATTATTCTGAGAGCTTTGTTTTGAATGACCTCTAATTTTTGAATGTTGGTTTGTGATATCGTGGGAGCCCAAGCGGGCGATACATAGTTTAAGATTGGGCGGATGTATTGTCTATATACTATTAAAAGGCACTCTTTGTGTTGACCAAAAGTTGTTTCGGTTAGCGTTTTCTTCGCATTCAATTTGTGAATGGCTCTAGAGGTAATATTGCTTATGTTGGGAGGTGAATGTCATGTGTGGATCGAAAGTTAAGACAAGGGTGGTGGGCTATTTAATGAGGGGGAGTCTGTTGTTTTAGAGGAGAACTGTTAGATGGGTATTTGACAAACTTTTGTTATGTGAGGAAAGTGATGGAGGATTTTTAAGGAGAAGCTATTATTGTTTGTTGACAGCATTCCTCCAGTTGGATTATGTATTGCAGTTCTTGTCTTGCTGTTTTTAAAGGGACTTTGGGTAGTAATTGTCAGGCTATTTGCATAACTGTTAATTTTTATAAAGGGGAATGTGGGTTGCGGTAGATCGTGCATAAATAGATTAAAGAGGGTTGGTGATAGGATGGCGTCCTGGGGGACGTCATTATATATCCTATAGGTGCGAGTGGTTTGGCGCCCTTGTATAACTATCTGTGTGACCGAATAGAAAATTTGCTGTTATTTTATCGTTAATGTTAATTTCTGTATTTAAAACTTTGTTAATTTTCGAAGTGTTCCCTCCACACTACCCTCACATCTGTTTCATCAGTTACGAAAGCACCATCCCTATTCATTATTCTAAGCAGATACCCCTTATTCTCATTCTTAACCTTTCGTGCTTCCTTCCAGAAGAGCTTCCTATTCCCCTGTAAGTCCCCATTCATCCTCCTTCCAAACTGTTCATTTCTCTCTTTTTTTTCCTCCTACTTATGCATTATTTAATATTTCTAATTTCCTCCTTATAAAATTCCAAACATCTTTATTTTTGAAAACTCATCATTGGCTTTTAGTACATTCAACCACGCTTCTTTTTTACTTATAACCGCTTGCATTACCTCTTCATTCCACCACTCACTGTTAACATTCTTACTTCTTACTTTAGCACATCCACACACTTCTTTTGCACTGCTAACACCCGCTTCCTTCATTTGCTTCTATATTTGTTCAGTTTCAGCTTGTTCACATTCAGCGGATTTACTTGCGAGCGCACTTAAATACTTATCCTTATTACCTTGTTCACTTAACTTCTCATTCTTTATTCTACCCACTTCCTTCCTTATCACCTTACTCTCCATCCAAGCCCCACTAACTTAATTTTCCATAAAACCATAATGATCCGATAATCCCATTCCTAACCCCCTCACTTTTAACATCCTTCACATACTTCAACATCTCCTTCTTCAATGACACAAAATCAATCATACTTTTCACTTCGATACCATCTCTACCTACACCAACTCTAGTATGCTTATGAATACTCTTGTGTTTAAAGAAAGTATTACTCAAACACATTCCTCTCTCCTCACATAAATCAATCACCTTCCTACCATTCTCATTTTCTCCCAACATCCCAAACCCACCTGTTATACCATCTCTTTTTTGATCACCTACCCAACCATTTATGTCACCCAACACAATCAATCTGAAGCTCCTACTCCCCCCATCCAAAACATCATTCAGATTATCCCATAAAATTGCACTCTCTTCAAAATTACCCTCAGATGGGCCATATGTCACAACCACACATACCTTGACCTTTTCAAACTTAAATTTAACCATTAGAATTCTAGTACTGACACACACAAAATCCACCATAGCTCCCAGTATACTCCACAAGTCGCCCTCAGAATCTGCAACTCCTCTCCCCCTTCCTCATTCCTTTCCACACACCACTTCTTCACTGTTTCCTTTCATCTGTTTCAATCAAATAAATACCTGTTCTTTCTAAATACATCCATCACCTTCTCTCATCTTCTCCTCGGGCATTATTCTGGCAGATATCTGGCAAAATTCATGCCAATTCATACATTTTCGCCGAAAAGACAGAAGGCCGTTTATGGCGCGACCAATTTGACTGTCTGAGGCATGTACAGCATTCTTGGTAAAAATATATGTAGTGGCTGAATAACTCCAATTACCACCGTCCCTTAGTCGCCTACGACACGCTGGACACGATGTGGGTAATTCTTTCTCCCCTACACATATAGATATATGGGATTGGGATGTCTGTAAGATGTTGTCTAGAAGAGGGGTGTGGATATAAGTATGTG
>JABUQX010025540.1:70000-77500 GCA_015478945.1 Trachelipus rathkii
GAAAGAAGAAAAACAAGCTATTTAGGTTTTATGGATTTGCAACATGCGTATTACAACTTACAAGATTAATAGGGAAGCTCTGTTGCAGGTGTTGATGGTCAGCTTACGAATGGAATCAAGAGAATGCATGGTCATACTGAAGCTTGTGTAAGAATAATTGGAGTGGAGAGTGTATGGCTTAATATTAATTATGGAGTGAAGCTGGTATGAAATATGTCTCCATGGCTATTTACTTTGTATATGGATGGGGGGGATGAAAGAATTTAAAGTAGGATTGGCAGGGGAGGGGGTTAGACTGATGGAGATTAGAGGAGTGGAGGGTGCCCTACTTGATATATGCAGATGATTTGGTTTTATCTGGTAAATTTGAAGAAGTTTAAGAGATTTGGCAGTGTGTGTGTAAAAAGAGGGGTTTGAAAGTTAATGTAGATAAGATTGAAGTGATGGTAGTAGATAAGGAGAATCCTCAGTGTGAAATCTTGTTGGATGGTAGACAACTGGAATAAGTATCTAAATTTATATATTCATGCTAATAAAAAATGAAACTGACTATTCAAGGTGTTGTACTAAAGTTGTGAGCGGTAGAAAGGTGTCTGGTGCAATTAAGTCTTTGGTGAATGCAAGTTGACTAAGTCTTAGGTGCGCTAGGGTTTTGCATGAGGGTATGTTTTTACTGGTGTTAATGTATAGTTGCGAAGCTACGATGTGGAATAAGAGTTATAGATATAAAGTGGTCTGCTCAGATGGTAATCTTGGGTGTGTGTTAGGTGTGATAAGAATTAATAAAATGAGGAAGGAGTTTGTTAGAGAGCTGTGTGGTGTGAAGAAAGGCGTGAATGAGAGTATAAATGAGTGTATTAAGATGGTTTGGTCATATGGAAAGGATGAATGATATTCGGTTGACTAAGCGGGTGTATAGAAGTGAGTGTGTTGGGAATCAACCGGCTGGGGGGAAACCAAAGAAAAAGTGAATTGAATTAATTAAAGAGTGTCTGAAGGAAAGGAATGTATATCTAGTATTGGCGAGAAGATTGGTGCTTAATAGGAGTAAATAGTGTGGTTTTGTGGGAGATCATTGTTGTAAGCTTGGCCTAGGTGATGAAACCTGGAATTGAACAGATTTTTGGCCCTGACGGTCTCGCACTTAAGGGCATGATAAGGGAAGGCTGTGGGAGAGTTTTGCTTTCTTCGATTCGGGTTACGGTCTTCTACTTAGCTATTTTGTTTCCGATGCATGTTTGCGCACCCCACCTCCAGTTCTGGGGAACCAAGGAGCAGCTGATTATTATTATTATTATTATTATTATTATTATTATTATTATTATTATTATTATTATTATTATTATTATTATTATTATTGTTGTTGTTAGTAGTAGTTGTATTACTATTAGACTAACTATAATATTTCATTAGTAAAAATAAATGTCAATTCTATGAAGTTCTAAAGATTTAAACATTGGCGGGGGATGGGGAAAAAGTTATATAATTTCTATAATTTATCATCATTATTATCTTCCCCCTTTTCTCCTGAACTGGTGGTGGGGGTGCGCAATCATAAACCAGAAAGCTTAGGCATGCATGTGCATTCTTTGGGTATAAATTAGTGGTAGTGGAACCCAAACCCAGCTACCACTATCCTCTTGATCGCCTCATACTACACGCAGAACGTACGTTGTGGAAATTCTTTGTCGCCCCTCCCCCCAATGATTTATTAATTTATATTTGATAAACTTTTTCTAAATTAACAGATATTATAAACATATAACACATAAAAAACATCTGTTAGCTGTAAATTAACAGACTTTTATTTACAATAAGTCGTATTTATTTATATTTTGTATCAGTTAACTCTTCGTCCCACTTTCTATTATTTTAATAATTCTATGTTCTTTTTTAGAATTATTTTCCCCTATTAATAATTTCTTAAGAGATTTGCGCTTGTTGAAAATCTCTCTAATAGAGATTGTGAGCTAGAACATTGAGCAGTTATTATTATTATTATTATTATTATTATTATTATTATTATTATTATTATTATTATTATTATTATTATTATTATTATTATTATTATTATTACAGGCCTTAAAATTCTTGAGAACGGCCGAATTCAAGCCATATGTAGTGTTTATCAAACCTCCGCCCCTCGCACTCCTTAAAGAGACTCGCAATGCCACCCACGCCAAATCTACGTTTGATCAGAATACAAATAGAGAATTTACGGTAAGATTAATAATACTACCTCCCTAACTTATCACGAAAGAAAATCACCACCTGCTTCAGTTTCTTATTATTCTCGTTTATGTGCTTCTGTTCATCAGTATATTAAGATATGCTGTAAATAAATTTGGTGATAATAAGCTACCTTGCTTGGCAACCTTTCTTACACCTAACGATATGGGTTTATATCTTTTCCCACAAAAGGCAAAATTTGTTCCTATCAAATTCGTTCCTTTGTCCAATCATTAAAAAGGCATGTTCTGTTACTCAGATCTACATAATTATTAATTCTAAAGATAAATAGTAATTTCTAAAGGACGGGTGATGTTAATCTATATAAGTGAACAATTCAAAATAGGTCTAATTTTAATTGTTACTTGAGCCTCATGCTTAACGACAGAATTATGGGGGACATAGATGTAATCTGTCTCATGATTGGGTTTGACAGTTATATGTTCAAGGACGTTTTCAAATAGTTGGTTTAGAAAAACCACATCTTATTCCTTGGTTTAATTTTTACTCCTCAAGAAAAAATGTGGCCTTGTTTTAAACCTTAATAACTATATGTTAATTGGGAGGGACCAAACATATCTTCTCTATCCATGGTAACATAACATATTTGTTATTATTAAATAAAATACCTTTTTCAATTTTTTTTTACCATTTCACATTTCCTATGAATTCAAGAGAAAAGAGATTTTCTAGGTCATTATTTACATCAGAGTCACTTAAAATCACTTTCAGTGGATTAAAATGAGGCTTTAAAGGAGATGTGATAGTTTTAACTCGGTTTTACTAGCTCTACAAGCATAAATTATTTACAATCCTTGATACCTGTTTGGCATTTCGTATCACTATGATTATACAAATTAGACAACTTTTCTTTCTTTAAATATTACCAACATATAATATTAATACCCATCACAAAGCAACTAACGTTCATGCAAGATGACAACTGAAAAAAAGGAAAAATTGCAAAACGTCAATACTTAGAAGTACCTCAATCAAAGATAGAAAATCCCTTATTATAAATAGGATGAGTCTTCTAAAAATTAGCGAGTTTTTAATAAATTACTGAGAGCATAATGTTCTTATTTACCAAGATAGGCATAGTGATCAATGGTACTGTGATTGCCAATTTTTATGCCTAAAGTTATTTGCTTAAAAACTTTGTTAGGTCATTAAAAACTGAACATCATAAACTACATTACTCATCCCTGCTTCCTTCATAATCTGCACGTGGCTCCTTAGCGACATTATCAGAGATATATGAACTCTTAAGCTCTCTATCTATTAGGCACCAAGTTTTTTCTTAGTCATTTTGCCCCTTATTAATTACATCTATAGTCACAGTGTGTAGTAAATAAACCCTATCAGACCTCTGATCGAGAAACATACTTAAATTGTTGGCTAAATTATTATTTCCATTGGCTTTGTTGCAAAGTGCTCCAACATACTGTTAAAATTGCAATGAAAATGACTATTTTTTAATTTGTTTTCCCAACCTAAACATTTTGATTCATCATGACCTACACCAGAGCACCTAATTCATAAATTAAATTGTTTACAGGTGGTCGTAGAATCCTTTAAAACTTGACCGAATTTACAAGCTTATAGCATATATGCCCTGTACAAAATTACTAGAATTAGTATTTGAGTTAGAGCTACTTAACATCAAAAGTAGCAGTTGATTCAGAAAATATTTTATAATTTTGTGAAGTACTACTTTTTTCATAATTTCATATTACTATTAGTGTTAGATAATACTTTGCTAAATTTATTAAACTTAACTTAACTATTTTTATTCCTTCTTTGACTGGAAGTTTTAGTCAAAGTTTTTATAACTTGTTTGTAGTTATCAAATAAACGTGTTGAACTAGGATAAGTATTGTTGACTGTAAATAATTTTCTTAAAGGCTAAGGGTAGTTTACTAAAAACTATGTGGCTTAAAAATGAATTACTGGCATAGTTTTAACCGTAAAATCTGCTTAATATATTTTTAAATCATAAACATATGTTCATATATCATGCACCAAAAATGTTATGATAATATCTAAGAGGTGAGAGAACTGCTATGTAATAACCTTTTATAATTTTCAATAACAATGTGAGAATCATCATGAAATTGTTCTTTTAATAAATTAATTGCAACAGGGTACCCTAATTCTCTTCTTAGTTTGACAAATTACTCATTAGTTTGCGAACATAACATTTTAAATAAGTATGCAATAAGATAAATTAATATTATTAGAGTAGCTTTTAAAATCAATTAAATTATAGTTAAATTATTAAGATAAATTTGAGTTTCAAATATTTCTGGCTCAGTTTAGCAATTATTTAACTGAGCCAGCAATATTTGAAACTCAAATTTATCTTTGCTTATTTCTTCAAATGTGCCACAATCCAAGGAAGGGTGGCTTAATTAAGCTAAATCAACGAACATTGCTGAAAGCTTCCAAGAACTAATTATATTAACTTAGGCTATCATTTATGTTTATCAGAATTATTTTCATCAGTATCTTTTAATTCGGTTGATTCTGACACCAAAGTAAATTGATAATCTACTTGACCCTCAATGTTTCTAAAAACAGAGGCTTCATTTACGGTATCCAACTTGTTAATCTCAAAAATGATTAAAATTTCATCGTTTTTATTTTTAATTACAACTATTTCTCTTTCAGTTAATTAAGTCCTATTGACCTTTAAATTTTAAAAGGGTCGAAATTTATTTATTCAGTAATTTAAAAACATAATACATTTAATATAATTATAATTTGTCTTTTATTGTAAACACGCTTTTTAATTAATTCTCAAACTGCACTCTTAACCTTAATAAATGCTTGTGAATCCTTATTCAGCTATACGATAGACTATTTATTTGTTTACAAAAGCTAAATAAAATAAATTCTAAGGTAATTTACAAAAAATAAAAAAATACCGTACTACAAAATCACTGGAGTAGGCTTGAGCTTTCACGACTCTAGCGGCTGCCTACTATTGCACGGTAAGAGGCCAAGATAAGCTACAATAAACTACATTAGGTTTACTCTAGGCTAGGCCTAGATAGGCTATGTTCAGCCTACAATAAACTAGGCTAAGACAGTCCAACTCGGGCCTAATTTTATTTACTTAAATACCGTATTTTTATTTATTTATTTGATTTATTAAAGATCCATTCTTTTTACAGAAGCTTAAATAACATTAACTGTAATAAATTTCACGGTACCACTATATCACCTGAGTATATTTGATCTGTCACGGCTCTAAAAGGCTGCCCACTATTGTACAACAGTAGACCAGGCTAGTTTACAGTGAACACTAGTTTATTGTTAGCTAGGCCAAGTTCCACAACAATCCAGGCCTAATTTCAATGTTCGTTTCTGAAGTTTTTACATTGGGATATCTTAAAATATTTTATAAATTTAAAAGGTATAATATAATTGACTAACCTTGAGACTGATTCTTAAATTTATGATAAAAGTCCCAAACTAACCACTCAGCCTACCACAGGATAACCAGATCTTAAACCTAACCAGAATTCAAGGAAGGAAGAACTGCTTAACAACACAGGCTTAAAAGAGAGACTCCTGTTAATCGTTACTGTAGTTTATTCAAAAACGAATCTTGAATATTGACTTTTTGAATTTTGGAAAATCAATTTTATTATTAATTTTACAATTCAATAATATTTAACAAGAGAGGTAACATATAAGCATGTAATAACTGTAAGAGCGCATGCATGGAAAACTGCATAAGAGTTTATAAGAGATTGTTCTATTCCAAAAAAATTATGACTTCAATTTTAAAGTATTCTTGCGCATCTTAGTTGGTTCGCTTAATGAAATTGATTTTACAAATAAAAGTTACTGACAAACGTATGTAGGAAATGGACCTACTTAATTTCCGCGTTCCCAGCCGATTTTCGTGAAACTTATATGAAATATTTAAAAGAATCTGTCAAGAAAAAAAATGTAAAAAGAAACTCCAGAAATTACCCTGAAAAAATTTATGAAGTAGCCATATGACAAATGCTTGGCATTTTAGTTTTGTTTATTTATAATTTGTATCAGTTAATTCTTCGTCCCACTTTCTATTATTTTAATAATTATATATTCTTTGTTACAGAAAGACTAGTCGCTCGAGCTCTCCCATGAGTAGAAAGTGTAAGATCGGAGAGTTCAGAAAAGCAGTGCCCATTGTAATAGCGATAGTATAAGGAGAGTGATGTAGCAGTTCGGCAGGTAGAAAGAGATTGGAGAGAGGAGGAGAGTTGTTTGTGAGACAAAAAGCCTTAGCTTCTATCTTCTCAAGGGGAACTGCGTGAGTTGATCCACCCCACATGTGAGGCATACTCAATGCAGCAGCGAACGACACCCCTATAAAGATCAATCAGCTGAGGTAGCATGAAGAAGTTTTTGAAGTCACCTCAGAACACCCAACCTCATAGAATCTTGGTTAGAAAGAGAAATAATGCGATCCTTCCAAGGAAGCTCACGAGAAAAGACCAGTAGAATATTAAAGGAGTAGACGAAGGTTTGAGTTGCTTATTTTCGATGAAGATATTTTAGTTATGTGGAAGATTGTGTTTAGTATAAAGATGTAGAAACTGAGGTTTTGAGATATTGAATTCACTCACGTTTTCTCTGTCCCAATTGGAAATTCGAGAAAGATTCGAAGGCAGTTGCTAAAAGGGCCTCATCCTAGCACGAGCTAATTGCTGTTGGGTGGGATGTTTTTCAAAATGAAAGGAGTAATGAAGGGCAAAGTCGTCGGCATGGGAGTGGGTATGTGACAAGGTAACAGAGGTCATTAATGAAAACTGTGAAAGAGTTCCTTGAGGAACACACACACAAAAAAAAAGGGAGATAAGTCCACATAGAGGAAGAGACGTCGAAAGATGGAAGTTAAAAATCAAAGAGATTTGTGCCAGACTAAATCGAAGGCTTTCGATTTGTCTTATCGCCACAGTAAAGGATTCACCAAAATGCCGAAGTGTAGAGGACCAAAGAGTTAGAGAGAAGATAAAGATCATCAGTAGAGCGTTCCTTACAAATGGCAAACTGACGATCAGAGATAAGATTAAAAGAATTGAAAGACGTTTTCAAATCTTCCTGTTAAGGATAGAATCGAAAACTTTAGATAGAAAGAATGGAGGTTAAAGCAATAGGATGATAGTTTGAAGGTTGAGAGACGTCTCCCTTTTTTGGCACAGGCTGAAAGCTCACGTTTCCAGCAAGAGAAGAGAAGGTCCAAGCTGAAAGACAGAAACGAAATAGTTTACC
>JABUQX010025540.1:82500-86953 GCA_015478945.1 Trachelipus rathkii
AGTAATATATTTGCCTTAAATGAATTATTATTACTATCTGTGTATTTAAACTGTCGTTGTTATTCGTTTTGTAGATAACTATTATTATTATTATTATTAATATTATTATTATTATTATTATTATTATTATTGTTATATTAATAATTATTATGATTATTATTATTATTATTATGGGATTATTATTATTATTATTATTATTGATAAAAGAATATTTTGATAGGTAAGTAACGAAGTGGTATTAGATTGGTTGTTTACGTTTATATATATATATATATATATATATATATATATATATATATATATATATATATATATATATATATATATATATATATATATATATATATATATATATATATATATATATATATATATATATATATATATATATATATTATCTAATTTGTTGTGAAAAACACTACTTATATATGAATAAATAGATATTTTTTCTTATGAATAAATAGATATTTTTTCTTATGAATAAATAGATATTTTTTCTTATGAATAAATAGATATTTTTTCTTATGAATAAATAGATATTTTTTCTTATGAATAAATAGATATTTTTTCTTATGAATAAATAGATATTTTTTCTTATGAATAAATAGATATTTTTTCTTATGAATAAATAGATATTTTTTCTTATGAATAAATAGATATTTTTTCTTATGAATAAATAGATATTTTTTCTTATGAATAAATAGATATTTTTTCTTATGAATAAATAGATATTTTTTCTTATGAATAAATAGATATCACGTGGTTAAACCTCGTGTTTAAAAAAAAGGTTACTGCATTTTTTTGGCATTTAAAATACTCATTATAAAACTCTTATTAATGTTTTCAATAACTAACTTTTTTCTTTACTTAATGTATTTCTATTTACATTTGGTTTTTTTTTTTTGTTTTTTTTGTTTTTTTTTTCTCTTTTTGGGATCAGCACAGTTTCTCCAGTTATTTTTTGGGGGCGCAGTTTCCATCTTTACTCACGTTTTTTAAGGAATCTTTTGAGATTACCTCTCTTGTCTACTTAATATAATGCTTTACGCAATAATAATGGGGAAGTCTTTGTATTTTCCTATATATATATATATATATATATTTATCTATATAGTATATATATAGTTTATATATATATATATATATATATATATTATATAATATATATATTATTATATATTATATATTATATTATATATATTATTATATATATATTATATATAATATATTAATGATAATACACCCGGATTTTTGGTGCATATTTTGCGCATACTGCCTACAGTTCTGGTAAAATAGGTCTATTGATATTATTATATACTATTAATATATATATTATAATATTATATATTATTATATATACTTATATTTATAATATATTATAATATATATCTATATATATATATAATTATATATATAATATATTATTAATAAAAATTTATCTATAAGTTTATTTGTCTATAACTGTAATTTAACTATCTTTAAAGTTTTCATGAAACCTTTCCATAATATATATTATATAGTATATATATATATATATCTATATTATATCATTATATATATAGTATTATATATATATTATTATATATATATATATTATATTAATTAT
Organism: Trachelipus rathkii; assembly: GCA_015478945.1. NCBI lineage: Eukaryota > Metazoa > Arthropoda > Malacostraca > Isopoda > Trachelipodidae > Trachelipus > Trachelipus rathkii. The sequence continues at coordinate 84,107 of JABUQX010025540.1, forward strand.
ATATAACTTATATTTTATATATATAGTATATATATATATACTATATATATTATATATATAATTTACCGTTGATAATATACAGCTAATTTTAAACTGCCTGAAACCAAATGAATATAAATAGTCATAAAGTAGCGTTAAAAATGTTTGTGATTTTCTTCTAGTATGATTGTACAGTCTTGTTGTAATGCTAGTCAGAAACCTCTTCAAAAACTTTTCCCTTTTAATGTTTCATTTTGTGTTTATCCTAATAAATTTATTAAATTTTTATGTCTTCTTATTTAATTCCTATTTTTCGTAACATTAATTAACAGGAACTGACATAGGTCATGAGAAACTATGGGTAGCGAGTCATTGTTTTTAGAATGTAATTACTTGTAATTGTTAATTCCCTATCACAAACTTCACTAGGTTAGATTTTCATTCCTTATGAAGGTATAAAATCGGAAGAGTTCCGCTTCTCGTATTGTAAAACTGAATGAAATTAGAACCAAGTACGTACTGTAAGAATAAATATGAATCGATGGAACATAATTTTAGGCAAATGTTAATTTGGAGAGCCAATATAGTATATATATATATATATATAATTTTAAAAAAAAATTTTAAATATATTATTATATATATTATTATTTATATATATATATCTATTATATATATATTATATATATATATATATATATATATATATATATACATACGCCGCAGTCGGTCGCTCCCTTGATAGCGGGTTGGAAAGGCTCTCTGGGACGCTGTTGGGCGGGATATTACGCCCTTCAGCGTCCTAGAGCGGAAGAAGCGATTTCCCCTTCCAGAGAGGTAGAGTGGACGCAATGGCCCTTCTTACGGGGGGGCATTGTGGCGTCATCTGTGCTGAAGGGGTGTGAGCCGCATCACTTGTTCGTGATTCGGTGCACACGACCCAGCACCAGGTTTGGGTCTTTTCCCTGACCCCTCTGGAATATCTAATAAGAGAGACCCCGCCGCTTAGCGTGGTCCTCCGGGCACAAACCTCGATAGGCTCACAACCATGAGGGGGGGACCCTTTTAATATAATATACATGGATAACCTTACGATACCTCGGAGACTGATGGATTTAAAGATTCCCAGAACCTGGACCGATAAATGGACTTACTTCTTTGAATTGCACTTCGAACACTGATGCCGGTGTCTCCCCCCACTTACCTGGAAGGCTCTGCTGTTCTCCGGCGATCAGCGCCCTGGCACGCGCGTCTGCACCCAGGTGCTTCAACTATCGGGCAATCCGCAAAAGGTGCCCCTTGGTCAGGCGTTCTCATTCGTTCAGCTCCATAATGCTGACCCTCAGGAATGTCAGCAGATCATCATTCCCGATGTATTCACTACGATCCACTACCTCCAAAACTCTTATGAGCACAGAACCATTTTTTATCAGTATGCACTTGAACAAGTTTTTAGGCGTTGAGACTCCAGTCACAATTAAATGAGAAATGGGCATTCTCGGTACAAGCTGCTACCCAAATCAAGGTTCTATTCTGTCATCCGGTACGTCTGTCGGCAGATATTTTCTTATTTCTACTCCCGATGAAATAAGAAACATCTAAAGGATCCGGATTTGAACAGAAAAACGAAGATACAGCTGTCATCATAGGAAAATCTCCAAGAGCAATAGATTTTCCGTTACAAAACGTGTTATAATTTCCCCTCGTCGGACACTCCTGCACAAACCAATCCTCGGTTTACTGTGACCTTTTTAATACCTTATCCTACAAGGTAAAAATAGGGTTTACAAGCCACAGTGTTCGCACGCTTGTATTCCTAGACCCAGACGTTGCTTAATGTCAACGGTTTGGTCATCCCGAAAATACTGTAGGCGGACCGGATGAAATATGCGCAGTCTGCGGAGAATTATTTCACACTCTGTGAAAATTCTCCTAACTGTAGAACTGTGGAGGACCCACAGTGCCTCTTCTCTTCAAATGCCCTGCTTACCTGTTTGAACCGGAGGTTTTGGAATTATGTACCATACACAAAATGAACAGGAGAGTGCCATAAGCCAGCTTGATCGAAAATATTCCTACAGAGACAAACGGATCTACGGCACAATCCTGTGCCCACTCCTCAGCGTGCTACTCACCACACAATCTCCCCAAAATCAGCAAACTCAGGCAGCTACTGTACCCTATCTGCCTGTATTGGCCACGCCACCGACTCCTCAAATTGAACAAGCAGCCCTTGATCAATCTCTTGTCCAAAAAGCCATTACCAACCCTATCTCGATATATTTTCACAACAACAGCATTTGGAACTGGCTGGTTCTCCACACATCTTGGAAAACCTTTTTTCAAGACAGCACTGTCCATGCCCACCCAATGAGTTCTCCCAAACTTATGTAAGAGGACTGTTTCTTTGTCCCTTGATCGAAGCAAAAAAAGCGATCCTGAAAGATGTCCAACGCAAATGAATCACCAAGCTAAGATTATTCGTTAAAATACAGAGCGTTCCGAATTTCTAAGCACACACACTAAACCAGACGGTAACAATGTATCAGAAGAGACCTTGCGCCATAAGTCCACTCAGGAACAAGCAACTAATTTAATAGATGTGTCCCAACGCAAATCGCAGCTACGACACGCTACAATGAACCCTCAAATAGTTTTTGCAGGATAATTCTAGCTCTTCGAGTTTCTATAATATTCTGATTTCCCCATTAGCGTTCCAAGAGGATTTATATTTACAGATGAAATGGAACGTCTCAAATGGAGCTTGAATGTGATAACACTCTCTTTCTAATAATTTGCGCTTTCCGGCGAAAGGGGAATGGAAGACTGTCAGACCCAAGCGCTCTAGGGTCTGGTTTTTGGAGGCGT
>JABUQX010025541.1:7500-34396 GCA_015478945.1 Trachelipus rathkii
TGAAGAAAATAGTGAAATGAGTGTGATTATACTAGATTTTGGGAGAAACGTTCCCTAGTTGGCATTGTACTATGACTGAAAATTTCATGGAGTTTGATAGTAATTAGAATTTCACATACAACATAGCTATGTTGGTCAGTTTATGGAGAATGGCTACAAAATTTTCAAGAGGGTGAATTAACTTTGGACATGCTTGGTATGCTGTATGAGGAAGAGCGCAAAGTCTTATTCTTGATATCACTTACGATGGTTAGTTGAAAATATCTCTCACCAATTTCGGGCTTCAACTAGCGTAGTTTCTCTCTTCGAGGATAATCAGGAGAATACTCTTGCAATCTGTCTTTGAAGACCTGACGGAGATTTAGAATGAATTTGAAAGGTTGATGTAAGTCTCGTCTGATGATAGCTAGTATGTAGCTAGAGGAACAAAAATGTTTATCAATTACTTATGTGTGTCTAAAGAGAAATAATAAATATATAACACCTGTAAGGTTTTATTTGTTAATTCGGATAAAGAGAAAGGGTTGTCTACTTAAACCAAGGAAGAGCGGTTTTTGAAGCAAGCCAGCTTACCATGTGGTAACTTAGACATTCTCAAGATCGAAAAATACTCACTCCTTATATTATTTTTACTCAATGCGATTTCAATCTTAAAATCGTGATCTAAGCTAAGTGAGGGATCTGCTGTCAAGCAGTTATTTTGAAAGTCAAACTGAAAGGTTGAAAACACGTGAAGACTCCCCAAAACTTAGATAAGCTGCTCGTCATCATCTATTCCATTAGTTTACATTTATGTGATAGATCAGAGAGATTAGTCAAATGTTATCTTCTAAATGAGGGAATTTCCAGGTTTGGGTTTCGGGACCGCGCTTTCAGTCAACCACTCAAAGAAAAAATTTCCAATCTAAGTAAAGTACAAATGTAGAAAGTGGAAGATGACGGATCATTTGCATAATAAAAGCCATCTGGTCAAGAGAATTCGTCCCCAGAGGCTGCCAAGGCTGTGTGATACTCGTGATGTGTAAAGAGATGATTATATGTAAAATTGTGTCACTACTTTGTCGAATAATTAATCAGTTTGCCTACGTAATGACTATATCGAAATGATTCAAGATAACTAGATTTGCTGGAGCAATTGAGGAGACTAAGGGTAAAGGTTTCAACAATATGAGCTGGGGCGTAAATAATATTGAAAAGACCTTAGCGGGTGACGAGGACGGATGATTGTCATATGTAAACATTGCCATTCTATCATGCTCTAGATATGTGTCACTTTCTCTTCCATTAAATATCATTGTCATCAGAGAAACATAGTCCAGATCGTGTTAATGTCAAACCAAATGTCAGAAAAATTTAGTAAAAGTATATTTTAAAACAAGTTATTTTTTTTTCTTGAGGATGTGTACAGGGAAATCAACAAGTTATAAATTGTATAATTTCTAAATGTACAATTTTGATTTATATTAAGAATTGACAATTTTATTCCTTCTTATTTTATCAGATAAGAACGTAAATCAACCTTGTCCCTTGCTTACTGTAAGAATTATCCAAACGATAACAAAAATGTCAGAACAATGTCATGTCAAACACAATTTTTAACGCCGAAAAAACATTAATTATTAGAAAGCAGCTTCAACTATTTATTTCCCAAGAAGAAAATAATTGAAAAATATTTTGCTGACATTTTGTAATTAACTGAACAGCTCAACAAAGGGCCAGGGTTAGAGCCCTCTTCCTAATCCTAGGTAGCAATTACCTAGTGCTATTCCACTCCTAGAGAGGGAAAAACCCGTGTTATGAATTTTTGTTAGGAACAAAATCAAAGTTTTATCATAGTCATGATATGATCAAGAGTACAACTGACGTCATAAGTCATACAAATTTCACTGGGAAATCTATTTCAAGCAAGACCAAAAGTCGTCAAAAGCTTTCAAGTGCTTGACAAACGTCGTCAAACGCTTTCAAGTGCTTGACAAACGCCTTGAAACGCTTTAAAGTACTTGAACGTCGTCAAACGCTTTCAGGTGCTTGACAAACGCCGTGAAACGCTTTCAAGTGCTTGACAATCGTCGTCAAAGGTTTTCAAGTGCTTGACAAACGTCGTCAAACTTAATTCAATTTTATTATTCCTCTTCGTATGACACTTTTGTTTGGTTTACGTGGGTAGGCCTTACCAAAAAAGGACATGTACCGTCCCTCCGGGCACACAAAATATACTACCCCTCTAGCCATCATGATTTCAAAGCAAGCTACCCCACTCGCCGATAGAGCTCATGATGCTCTCTCAAGTAAAAGGAAGAATTTTTTGTTTGCCACTTAAGCATACAGAAAATCAAACTTTAATTACAAAATGAAGTTATGCATAACATAATATTTCTTTTAAAACATTAATAAAATTTAAATATACAATTAAAAAGGATATTAAAAATAAGTAAAGGTTAATTTTTATATAAAAATTATTATAACAAATTTTAATAGACAAATATTTACAAAGAATTTTAATATTTATTTTTCCTATTCGATATATTTAACACTTACTAACAAGTTTATCTACATCTAATAATGGCACTTACTTTAAAGGAAAATTATTATTATTATTATATGAGGATGGGGATTCGGTTCCCATTAATTGTTATTTTTCTAATAAATTTCGTGACTAACCTCATGTAACAGTTACATTTTCATAATACGCCAATATTCTCTCAATAGACAAGCTCTGAAAAGTTTGAGAAGGGTGATTTTTCTTCGCTTCAACTCTGTTTTTAAATCATTTTGTCAATTATAAAAAGCTGGAATTCATTTTTCCAAAAATAGCTTCTCTTAATAGCCGAGATCATTTACTCCCCGCATATTCTTAAAGTGCAATGAGGGGAGATGTGGGATTGTTAGAAAGGGTAACTATAAATCTTAGAAGCTACACACAGAAACAACGGAAAAAATAAGACATATACACTAAATTTATAAAAATATAATAGTATATAAAATATTAATTAATATATTATAACATATTAATTAATTAAATAAACCAAAAAAAATAAATCGTATTTATAAATAATATATTAAAATTATATATATAATATAAAAATATTAAAATATTTAATATAAATAATTATTTAATAATTTATAAATTAATACTTTAATATTTAATATATTAGAATACATATAAATTATCTTTCTGATTCAAAAAAAAGCCCTCCCTAAAGAAAAAAAGAGCCCCCCCTAAAAAGATATTATCCCTTAAAAAACCTTATGTAAACAAGCTTCCGGGAAAAAAAAAGGGGGGGAAAACATTTTTTTGGTTTTGAAAATTTCTATGGTTTTTTCCCCCCAAATTTTTTTTTTGTTGAAATTAAAAAATTATTAAAAAAAAAAAAAAAAAAAAAAAAAAAAAAAAAAATAAAATAAAAAAAATAAAAAAAATAATAAATATATTATTCTTCAAAACCAAAAAAACAATTTTAGCTTTCAAAGCGAAAAAGGGAATCCATTTTTTTTGGAATCCCCCTTCCCCCGGGGGTAAAAATTTTGGGGATAAATAAAAAAAAAAAATTTATACAAAAAAAAAAAAAAAAAAAAATAAAAAAAAAACAATTAATTAAAAAAATTTTTGGTTTTTTTTTTTTTTTTATAAATTATAGTATTATGAATTTTTAAAGAAAGGCATTTTTTTAACAAGGACCCTCTGAAAAGAATCACTCTTTGACATCCCGGTTTTTTTAAAAAAAAATAAATTTAGAACTTTTTTTTCTTAAATTTTTTTTGCCCTTTTTTTAAACTAAAAAAGAACATACCACCAGGGGGTATTAACCGGGGCCCCGGATTCGGGGGCAAAAAAAAGGGAAAAAGGTTCGGGAAAAAGTCCCCCCCCCTTTCCCTCCGTGGCCCCTTTTCCCGGGAAGAAAAACTACGGGGGTAAAAGGGAACCTTAAAATCCCCGCCCCCCCTTTCTCCCGGGGGAAGGGTTTCCCCCTCCCCCGGAAACCCCCCCGCCCCCCCTCTTTTTTTGGGGGGGTTTTTGGGGGGTTTTCGGACCCCCCCGGCCGCGGGGGGGGGGGGTTCTTCACCTCTGTCCGCCCCCCTCCCCCCTAAAAAAAATAATTATTTTATTTACTATCCTGGAAATTACATAACAATAAAATGTTTAATATTAGTTTCTCTGCCCTTATTCCTGGTAAAGGTTTTTGGAGGGAAAAGATTTATATTAAGAAAAAAAAAAATTATGAACGAAATATTTTTTTTTTTTTTTTTCATTTCCCCCATAACAAAATTTAAAAACTTCCCCATTAACGCTTGAAAAAATTTTCCCATCAATTGTACCCAAATTTTTTCCCCTTGTAAAACCTATTCCCTTATTTTTTTCGAAAGTTTGCCAAATTCATAAATAACCTTCTTTTTATAGTTTTTTTTTTGGCATACATAATATAGTTAAAAATAATAATATATATTATATGTTTTAAATGAAATATAGAACAAGAAAATATTAATATAAAATAATATTTAAAAAAATAATTATAATATAATACAATAATTTAATATTTTATTAATATATAGTATTATGTTATATAAAAAAATTTTTAAAAATATATTCATACAAAAGTTATTAAAAATTATAACTAATTATGTTTTAAATTAATTGGGGTCCCCCCCGAAAATTTTGGGGGCAAAGGGCCCCCCAGAAAAAAAAAAGGAAACATTAACAAAAAAGTCAGGGTGGCCGGGAAGCCCCCCCCCCCCCCCCCCCTTTTTTAGGGAAAAAAAACCAAGAAACAGAAGGGAAAGGCCCAAAAACAAATAGTTAAAAATAATCAAGGTAGTTTGATGAAGTTTTATAAAGGAAAAAAGCCCAGGGGGTTATTATATAAACATAAAATATCCTAAGTAATAACTAAAACGGGGAAGGGTCGGAAAAAGTTCCCCCCCGCCCCCGGGGAAAGGAGTCCCCCCCGGCGGGGGAGTTCCCCCGGGGGTAAGTTTTTGAAAGAAAAAGGGTTGGGGGGGGGGGGGGGGGGATCGGAGGTCGGGGAAAGGTCGGAAAGTCGGTTTTTAACTTTTTTTTTGAAAAAGAAAAGGGGGTGGGGAAAAAAGAAAAAGGTTTCCGGGAGTTTCCGGGGAGTTTTTTCGGAAAAAGTTCCCCCCCCGGGTAAAAAAAAATGTCATCTCATAGAAGTTTTGGGGAAAGAGAAGTTCCCCCCGAGTTTTCCCCGGAGTCCCCGGGGAAAAGTTTCGGGTAAACTTTTAAGTTTAAGAAAAGGGGTTTGGGAAGTCCGGAAAAAAATTTTTTTTAAAAAAAACTGAAAAACAAAAAAGTTTTTTTTTTAAATAAAATTGTGGGGGGGGGACTTCCTGGGTTTGGAAATTGAAAACTTCACAAAATCAACTTCCACACACACAATCGCCAAGTTTTTTTATTACACTGCAACCATCATCTAACGCACATTCCAAACAATCACAAGCGTCTTACATACATATATTTACTCTTCCAAACATCCGGCATGGTCCTCAGAAAGATGACTTCTATAACGCAGAGCTTTGATCACTTCATGGCGGTATATTTTTGTTTTTTTTCAAATTTTGCGAAGGTTGAACATTTGTACAGAACTTGAGATAATAATATCTCCAAACTCACTTTCTACCATAATACTTTATCAAATATTATATAATAATCGCCTAAATTCCTTAATATCATAAATATTTTTCAAACCAGGGAAAAAGGGAAAAAAAATAAAAAAAATATACGACTTCCCCCCAAAAAATAGGGGTAAAAATCGATAGAAGAAAAATTTTTTTATATTATTTATGATATACTCTCCCTCATTTAAATATGGTAAAATAATATTATTATTAACCTAGTATATTTATGGTTTTTTTAAAATATTTGATCACAATATAAAATATCTAATCAAAATATAAACAAAAATAAACTTGAAAAAAGAAAAACAACAACATCAAAAAAAACAAGCTACCCTTAAAAATATAAATAGCTCTTTTGGGGTGATTTGAGTGGGTCCCCCATGTAGTAGGCAGTAGTAGTAGTTGTATATTAAGATTAGGGTGTCAGGCTCAAGTGGAAAGGTGTAGCATAAGAATCTAAAATCTAGGGTACTAAGAAATTTAAAAAGCAAGGCAAACAAATACCAACAGTAAAAAAATGATAGAATTTGGAGTAAAGAGTAATGGTAATAATACATGATACCAAACCTTAATTCCTTCCCGAGTAACGTTATAGAGGCAGTAGTAAGATTGATACTCGCTAGTAAGTAGTAGTTTAAGTCTTACGTCCCTGTTACATATTAATCAGTCCTATGCGCCGCCGTGAAGTAAGTAGGATTTGTAGTAGTTCGTCGCTCGATAGAATTTAAGTTTTTTAGTTTTAATAACGTTATAGGAGAGTATAGATATTGTTGTTAAAAAGTCAGTACGTACGTTATTGTTTTTAGTAGTAGTCTTAAATTAATTTAAGTAAGTTTGGAGAAGCATGAGTTCTTTAGTTGTTAGAATAGGTACCCCCGCTCGAGATAAGTAAGTGATTCTCGTCTGAATTAATAAAGGTTTGTTAGGTGCAGTCAATAGTGAATGTGGGTGTGGAGGTAAGTATGTAGTTAGTCCGCTCCCAATATAATTAGGTGTCTATTGCCCCGGCTAAGTTCACGCCGTTATTGTTGTTTGATGAAAGAAAATCAAAATTAGTAGTTTGGATAAGTTAGGGACAGTATGTTAGTCCTGCCTTCTTGTTAACATTATCACTTATTCGTAGTTTAGTTTTTAGATATATAATAAGTTTTAATGTATAAATAGTTTGTTTAATCTGTTTATCTTGTCGTTTTCCCCCTTGCAAAAACTTGGAAAAAAATAAATAAAATGCTCCACTTTCTTCAGGATAATAAAATAATAAAAATAGTTTCTTGTCTGCTTTCAAAACTTGTGCGGACTGTTGCCCGTAATGTATGAATTAGTCCCCAAAAGAAAAACAAACATTTGTGGATAATAACTCAATCGTACTCATACAATCACAAGCCTTGAATCTCATAATACAATAAAATTTCTTATTTGCCCCTTGTTCGGGTTTTTCTTACTCTCTCTCATCTCGTCTCGTCTCTCTCTCTCTTACAATCCTTCTCCCTCTCTCCCTCATCCGCAAAGGTTTTTCATCTGCAGTCTTGTCTTTCTTCGAAAAAAAGTCGAGGTCACATAAACTTCTCTCTTCCTCTTTCTACATATTCACTTCCTTGTTTTGTTAATACTAATCTAACTATAGATCCAAATTTTGAAAATTTGAATAAATTAATATTAATAAATATTTAAGGAGAATGAATCTGCGTGTACTGTCTTTGTAGCTCGAAGTAGTAAATAATATATAAATAATAGTTGTAAAAAAAACAATAAGGTGTGGTATTAAGTGGAGCAGCCGCAGTAGTATGGTTGGGAGTTTTCTCTTCTACTCCCAAATATAAGAAATGAACTTCTGTAGATTATTCAACGCTCCTACGTTTTTTTAAGAAACCTCAAATTACATACATTTTCCATATCTACTTTAAGTCTTGCGTTTGTCCTATGATAATAATATATAATTTAATAAAAATATTTAGATAAATGTTTTAAGTGTATGTATATATATATATCCAAAGGTTATTTTATATTATTATTAAATCTTATATATATATTATATATATATATAATATATATATAATATATTAATAAAAGTAAATAATATGGGTTATAAAGATTTTTTAAATAATATTATTATATTATAATTAAATATAAATATATTTAAAATATTATTTATAAATAATATATTATATATATTAAATAATACATATATTATATATAATATTTTATTTTGCTTATATCCATATGCAGTCATGTTTATTTTCTCTAATTTCTTCTCTCTTCTATCTCTTAAAAACATAATATTCTATATCATCTAAATAAATTATTATTATAAAATTCAATAAAAGTAATTAATAATCTTCTAACTCTCTCTCAGTTAATTCATCTATCAACTCTCTCTATAATGAACTTCTTCTTACTCTAAGCAATCAAATCTTCTCTTAAATAGGGATGTAATTACTAGTGTTCTAGTGTCTCCCATAATTGCCAGTATTCTTTATTACTAATGTGATTAGATTCTATATAATGTAAAAAAATTAATAAATATTGAAGATAAATATAATAAAGAAGTAAAGTAAGAAGCCACTTGAGCAGAATGTATAGAAGAAAAAGAAGAAGAAGAAGTAGTAGAAAGAAAATGAAGCAAGTTATGAGAGAACGCCCCACGAAAAATGTAGATAGCATGCACCAACCATGAAAGAAAAAATGAAATAATAATTAAAAAGTTTTTTATTCATTTCTAATAACTAATAAGTTTTATAATTATTTTTTTGTAGTTAATTGGTCATAAAGGATTAATTTCCCTTCTTAATAGAATCATTATAATTAGTCTTACATATAATAGCCTATTATATATTATTATTATAATAAAATAATAAATATTAAAAATTAAAAAATATAAAGTTATTTAGATAAAATCAAAAGGCAAAAATTATAAAGAAAAAAAAAATAAGGTAAATAATTATTGTTTATTTTATTATTTATATTATAAAAGATAATAAAAAAATGAAGTTTAGTGAAAAATAAAAATAAACAAATAAATTATTTTATTTTGGGGGTAGTTTGGGGTGGGGAAAAGAAAATAATAAAATTTTTATTTTATATTCTTTATAGTATGTATACATAATAAGGCCCCTTTTTGTTATATTGTATTTATCTTTTTTTATCACCATTATTAAAAAAATATATTAAATTTTATAAATAAGAAATCATTAATTAAATATTATAATATTATTAAATAGATTTAAAAATTACTAAAATTATATAATAAATAAATATATATATATAAAATATAATATAAAAATAATAATATAAAATATTAATATATAATTATAAAAATATAATATTAATATATATATTAAATTAAATTATAATATTATCTTATGGGGAAAAAAAACCAAAACAAGGCCACTTACAACTAAATAAACAATATCTCTAAATTTTTCACCCCAAAAAATCATTACAATAATAATATTTTATTGATTTAATTATATATTTATTATTTCCAGCAGTCGCAAAATTATCTAATATATAAAAATATTAAAACCTTTAATTAAAAACTATTAATTCTGTTATTTAATTTTATATTATTCCTTTTCGTCAAATAAAAAATATAATAAACTAAAATTTTAAAATATTATTATCATTATTTTATTAATAATTATTTTATTAAAAAAATTTAAATAATTAAATAGTCGAAATGATACTTTTTTGATAATGAGCATTCAAACCAACAATTTTGGGGTAAAACCCCTTATTAAAAATAATTTTTTAAGGGAAAGGGGGTTTCTTAACGAGGAAAATTTTTATTTAATCACTAAAATAATATAATTATTTATTTAATAATAAAATACAAAACATTTATTTATAATAACATATTTATATACGAAAAAAAATAATTTAAAAAATATTAATAAATATGTAATATTAATTATTATATTTATAATTATTAAAACATTATAACGATAATAGCTTAATTAATTTAGATTAAACCAATTAATGATTTTTAATAAATGGTTTAATTAAAAATTTTTAAATTTAAGTATAAATTAAAAATAATTTAATATATTATAAATAGAATAAAATTATATAAAAAATATTATAATAATTATTTAATATTCATTATTATTATTATTTTGCTAAATAAAGTATATATATCAATAATTATAAATTAATTTAAAGATTATTTTTTATTATTTACTATAATATAAGATTAAATAATTATTTATTAAATTATATAATATTATAATTTTATTTAAAATAAATATATAAATAAATTTACAATAATTACCAATATCTTTACTTTAAAAATATATCCAAGAAATCATAATATATAATAGTAATATATTATTCAAATTAATTATAATATATATAAATTTATAAATATTAATAATATAAAATAATTTATCCCCCTACTCACTCACTAGTTAAAAACGTATTTAGAACATTCTAAAATTTTAAATTTTTTATTAAATTTTAATTAATAAAAATTTTGGAGAAAAATAATAATATGTAGAATCTATTAGGTTTAACCCCCTCCCTGCCCGTCTATTTTAAAAATATTTTTTATATAATTTTTTTCTATTTAGCTTCATATTAATATTGTAAAATATTTAAATTTTTAGTTTTTCACAACACACACAACACATACACATACACAAATATTTAAATAGAGTTTTTTTAAATATATGGGTATATTTTTTATTTTTTATTATAAATTTTAAAATTGAAAATCTATGTTTGCAAATGAATAGTAAAAAAAAAACTTAAAATAAATAATAAATTATTATTTTTTATGGGTATATAATTATTATTATATCATAATAATAATATTTATGGGGGTGGAGTGCTTGAATAAAATGAAATTTTCCCTTAGTTGGAAATAAGTTGGGGGGCTTTATGTAGGTTTATTATGTTTTATTAAATATAAATATTTATTTAAAATGCAATTATATATTTTTCATCAGATAATATATACTATTCTTTAATAATATTAATTAGACATATTTATTAAAAACAATATTATTTACTTAATGTTACTTTCTTTATAAGTTTCGTGATCCCTTATTCATAATTAAAATAAAAAGCGGAAAAGTTACAAATTTAATATATATATACTTAATATAATAATATTGCTTTATACAATTTTTTATACTAAGAAATACGATACTTATCTTTTATACTCACTGCAGGAAAGTGATTTACACAGTCCTTTTCACTCTCATGTCGCTCGAGAGAGAAAGGGAAAGACCTGCTTTCTTCTCCTCTCCTGTATTTTAGCGGTCCATAATCTATAGGGCCAAAAGCCATAATATCTTATTTGCCGTGCTACGTCCGACAAATAAAAACAACCGATTTACATGGGAACCTTCTCTCCCCATTTTGTAATTTCTCGTTTTATCTCTTTCTACGTTTTATATCCCCTCTATTCAGCCCGCCTCTCTTTTAGTATGTCTCCGATAGTAGTATTTAGTTTGATATAAGCTTTCGACCGAGTCGGTTATTCTCCCTCCCGCCGCGACTAATCAAGCACGGTCTTTGCATCCCTCTTCTCCCGACGAACTGCCCATGGGATCACTTGGTGGCCCCCCGAATCCCCCGCGTACTCTCTCGACGAGGTACGGGACCTCCTCCCCGATCTCTCTCATCTCGTCCCTTTTTATTTGTGTGGGGGTGGTGTGAGGAGAGTATTCCGGGGAAACTTATACGGTGCGGGTAGACGATAAAACAATAGCACATCACGTGCCCTCGCTTCGAATTTTGACGTATCCGGCGAACTTGCCAAAGCATTCTCAAACGATATTACCCCTCTAATTCTTTGCGCGACACAGCGCCATTTTGGGGGCTGGCGCGCTTAGGATTGCCCGGCCTGGCGGAGCGCAGCGTGAAGCAGCCTCGGGGGCACGCGTGCACCCCTAAGCGCGACATGCGGAGAGCAATGGGTCGAGCGCAACACATCCGGGCGCGAACAGTCTGTGCTCACGCTCACGTGTGTAGGTGATAGTAGTCGCTGACACAGAGAGTAGAAGAAACGATTAGCACAAAAGGTGGGGTACCGGCGGCACTCCGATGTCAACTGCTTTGTCTTTCTTTCAACAGACACATCAATAAGCACTCAACGGGAGAGTTCTCATTTAGATAGCGTAAACTAATTTCGAGTTATTTTTCATACCCGTACCCTGACCGTATGTATGCAGTAATCCCCTTCTATTTCCTTAGAGCTTGGGGGTAACAGCTTAGATTGGTTACAGGTATTCGAAAGATGAAGATGGGGGGTTTAAATAAATTATCCTAAATTCTCCCCCGAAACGCGGGTAACTGTTTGAGTATTTTTAATGTTGTGGTGCGTGTAGTGTGTTTGTTGTCGTCGCTGCTCCTCGCTGTCTGTGATTCCTGTCGTCATGTGTCTCGCGCTCATCTGTCGCTGTAACTCGTTAGCAACTCTGTGTATTGTTTGATTGTTTTGGTTTGTGACAGTCATCAACATGGTCATTCCTCGGCCTGCTTGCTGTATCACTACGGTTGTCCAACATATGTACAGGACTAATAATAAACATAAATAATTTGGGGAAAAAAAAGGAAAATTGTTAGTTGAGTTTGCGTTACAACTAAAAAATTTGTATATTGTGGGTAATATAATTAATAATTTTAGAACATTACACTATCCTATATATTAGTATATAAAAAATAAATTACACATCATCTCAGCATACCCCAGCAAAAATACTTGGTAACTGATCACGTCTCGCTACCCCCAGAACAGTGCGCTACTCGGTCTTGGGCGTCCACGTGATGTGAAAGCGCGAGGCGTTAACGTTGTCGTACACACGTTGGTTACGTTTATTTTCTATGACACAGTATTCTATCAGGTATCGTTTTAACTTATTCTCTCATTTCACTATTAAGTATCATAACCGCATTGTTTTTTTGGGGTTACCCAACTACTTATGCCCTCTCACTACCAGTTATCATAAAATAAACTAAAATAAAATAATAATACTACATTTAATAATATTAAGATCAATGACTACCAATGGTTGAATCACATATATGAGGGAGCGGGTTAGATAGCAATATATAATAAATACAATACCTAAATATATATGAAAACTAACCTCACCCTTAGGCTCTAAAATACATAATAAGATGAGATAATTTTATATAATTATATAATTATAATTTATTATAGTTAATTACCATTATTTTTATTTTTTAGATTTATTAATTAAAAACTCACTCGGAATAATTACTAAAGACTTTGTAAGAAATTTACAAAATTTATAAATATTACTTTGAAAACCCCGACCCGTATTTAATTTTATATGTAATTGATTTGAGGTGGAACATTGTAGTAGAAAGATTCAACTGTCCTGACCCGTGCCATACGTGATCGGAGTAAGATAATAAGGAATATATACTCATAAGCGCGAGGTTTTGAAGACGTCTGATTTGCAATAGGCTAACTATTTTTTTTAGGGTTTAATTCACCGCCAAACTCTTTTGTGACAAGGAACTCTAAGACGACTTTTGTTTTTATTAGGAAAAATGTAGAAAGTATATTCTCTTTGTCTCTCATCTAACTTTCTAAATCTCTACATAAAAATCTTTAATGTTTTCTTTTTCTCTCGCGACTCCCTTTTGGGATAACCTCAGTTTTTCTCCCTCCGATACTTAGGGTTTTTACAAAAAATTGTTTTGGGCCCCCCCCCCCCTCCTTTTACACCCCCTCGTAGGTTTTATTTTCTTCTTTTTTCTCGGGTTCTCTTTCTCCCCCCCCTTTAATCCTTCTTATCCCGGGAGGTTATTTCCCTCTTCTCACGACCCCCTTTTTGGGAAAAATTAATACAATTACTTAAAAAACTTCTTCTCTCCCTCTCTCTACTGCGAATTAAATTATCAGGCATTAAGAAAAAAATAAATTTCTATTCACTATTTTTTATTTATTAAAGAAAATTCAATAAATAATAAAAAAAATGAGGTTTTGTAATTTTTCATTAATGAATGAGCACAATTCAAATATATATATTCACCCAGAATGAAAAAAAGTATATAAGTATAATATGACTTTTATAATAATGATATAAGGATAACGCTTTGATTATGCAATAAGTTTATAAAATACCATTTATTTTGTTAATATTTTCTTTAATCACAACCCAGCAACAATAATATAATCACTCAGTCTCATCGGGGCTACCCCTAGTTTTATTTATTATTTAATTTATTTATTTAAAGAAAAAATGTTTTATTCATTACTCAACTAGTTCACTCAAAATTACACAGTTGGGCTTTTTGAAGGGAGGATCCAATTTTTTTACAAATTAAACTTAAATAATTGGCAAACAATATTTTTATCAAAAACTCAATACTTATTTAATAAAAAAAATGGCCCCCCCCCCCCTAATTTTTTATTATCTTAAAAAGAAAATTTGGGGCTCCACCCAATATATAAAAGGTCCCCGGAACCCTTTTAACTTAAATATATTAAAATAAATAAAAAAAAAAAAAAAAAAGATGAATTTTTATTTGCTTCTCTCAAGAAACCCCAAAACAAAAAATTGGAAACCCAAAGCCTTATCCTCATCTAAACTATAATAAAAATAATTGGGCCCGGAAAAACAACAAAGGGTTATCTAAGGTGCCTTAGAGGATGGATATTTTAACATAAAAGGGATTTGCTGAACTGTAGTGCGCAAGGTGGGGTATAGCGAATCATTCAATAATTATTGTATTTTGTTTATTTTACACATACTGATTCATTGACACCTATTAAAGAAAAATTTTTTTTTAAAGGGCTATAATTTATTGGGGGTGTTTTTCGAAAACCTTTTTTTAGAGCTTCCTCTATTTGGGGACAAGGAGAATAAAAAAAACAGATACCATAATATAAAATTTCAAAAAAATTATATTAACTCTAACTTTTGTAATTGAGACAGGATAGTGGATCACTTAAAAAAATTCTAGACTCGCAACAAGTAATATTTTCCCAGGTTCATACAAATTACACCGCCAAAAAACAAAAGCAATTTTCTTTTTCTAATGGGGCTTTTTTTTATTTATATGTCCCATAATTTTTATTATATTTTACCCTTTAACCTTATATTCCCTACCCTCATCATTAAAATCTGAAGCTGCGTTCTTTTTATTATCTACTCCATATGATAAATGTTAATTTAACAAAAATTTTTGGGCCCCCTCCCCAATTTCCTCTCACAATCAATAATTATAGATTTATGGGGGGGAATAAAACAGCCAGCCTGGCCCTCTTAAATTAAAATATATAAAAATATATATGGGGGATAAAAAATAAAATGTTTTTTAGGATAATTGGTTTTAATATTGTGTGATTGGTTTAATTTGCGAATTAAACAATTTAATTTCATCATAAGCAATACATCCAAGGAATAACCTAAATTTTTATATACATTTATTGTACATTGCATTTTGATGTGTGGATTTCACAGTGCATCATAACAATATGAAAATTTTTTCTTTGACTCACTTACTAATTCAGCTATGCATAATAATTTAGAAGACAAAATACTCGAGGATATTATTAAGAGTAGGGGCCTTACACTCCATGCAACATTGAAAGCATTTCGCTCAAATTATATTATTTTTAATTATATTTTAATTATATAAAACATGAACGAAATAAATAGGAAAAAAATATAGTGAAAAATAAAATAACACAAATTTATATTTTATAATATTATACATTTTTAAAGAAGGGAATAATTTGTAGTACTTATATAATTATATAATCTATTTAATTATTTTAATAATAATTCATTAAAAACCCCAATTTTTTCAGTGAATTATGATGCTTAAATGTTTATTCCACTGTTCATCTGATTAAAATATTATTCATATATTATTATAGAAAAATTCTATAAAACTTTTCCTAATCAATATTCTCCCTCTATTATATTAAATAAAAGGTTATTAAATCTATCTTTTTTTATCATTATTACTTTATTATTCCATTCCCGTATCTTAATCTTATCTTATTTCTTCTTCTATTTTATTATCTCTATCATAAATCAAAATAAATTTTTTTGAGTCTCCTTTTTTAATTGATTTATGTTTGGGTAGATAAAAGCCACCCTTCGGGCATCAATTAATTGTGATTGTGCTTGATTTTAGAAATGAAAGAATTAGTTCTAGTTTTATACTTAGTTTATTATTTTATAATAGATTTAAGAATTATTGATATAATTTTTACGAAAGACGATTTTTTAATGGAGAATTATTTTTCATTCTCTGAATATTTAAACTAGAAGGTTAGCGGTCAAATGATTAGTATAGTTACTATAAAATATGTAATAGAGCAAATCCAATCGGAAAAGATAAATTTATAACTCTCTCCATCAGCGGGATTAAACGAATCATGGTTTTTTTTTTGGCGCATAAGCACAATAAAACAACTCCGCTAGCTCCCGCTGAGTTAATCGTAGCTGAACAGGGAGCGGCGCCTCTCTACATAAAGCCCAAAAAACCACCTTTGTGTATCATTCCATCGTTTCTCCTAATAATAAAATTACCCGTTCTTATTAATCTTAGACAAATTAAATAAAAGACAACTTCTTAACGCCCGAGAAATACTATAATACAACTTGGCTCTCTCATATTAAAATTGGAAAAAGTTGTATTTGGGTTATAATTTGTTTTCAAATTATAGGTAACATTAAGCCCCCCTACCCGACGAAGCCCCAAAAGCATAATTATAAAACCCTCGAATTGAAATAAATAATATTGTATCTCATTCGCTATATTGGCTTAAATATTTTTTTATTGTTGCATAGGATTCATTTATTTTGAAGGTAGAGAGAGAATAATAGATTTAATTACATATATTTCAATTGAATAATTAGAGTTTATTTAATTATTTACTATATATTAAAGAAATTTATGATACAATTATTATAATAGAAATCTATTATCTAATTTAAGAATAGATGGATATTAAATGAGAATAATCATTAAGATTATTATGAATAAAATTGATTGTTAGCGAGAGGTTAGTATTAAATTTGGCCTATATTAAAAGTTTAAAAAATCATTCTATATATTGGGAAATATTTTTTTATTTATGATTAATGATTTAAAAAATATTATATTTTAAATATATTAAATTTATATTATATGTTTTAGATCATATTCTGAAATAGTTGTAAAAGATATTATATGGTAAAATAATTCTATATTTTCTCCTAATAATAATTTAATTAATTATAATATATTAATTTAAATATTATAATAATAATATATATATTATAATAATTTATTTACTATATTATTAATTATTATATTTAATAAATAATAAATAACATAAATTATATTATAAATTTATTTATAATTATAATCTATTAAATAAAATTTTTTTCCTTATTTAATAATTTTTCATAAACTATAATAAATTATTTATATAAAAAATTAAATATATTTATATTTATAATATATTATAAATATATAAATATATAAAATTATATATTATAAAATATATATATCTTTTATATATTATTTATAAATTATATCTATATATATATATAATAAAATATAAATATAATAAATTTTTTAATTTAAAATCTATAATATATAATAATAATTTACTATATTTCATTTATAATTGATTAAATAAAATTGGATATACCCATTATTTGTAATCAAACAGAATATCTTTTACATTTATACACAAAAATGTTCCAATCGCTTTGTCAGTAAAATTAATATAAAAATATACCTTTTAAGCTAATTTAATTACTCATATGTTAATCTTTATTAATGCCACTAAATATATTAGCTACTATTTTCACATCGTAGCGTTTATCTTACTAACATATTTCCTAGGATAATTTTAAGTATTTCTGAGGATACTAAACGACCCTATTGCAAAACTGATTTTTGTATACCGCTAATAATTAATTAATGTCCAAATCCAAATAATTTTTCACCAACGCACATTTCCGTCTCATCAAAAAATCTATTTTATAGCTTAACTTACTGTAATTATTTCCAGCCACCATTATATAACATTAAATATAATGTTATACCATTTAATTAAATTATCTAAAGTATTATAAAAAGTTTGATATTTGCAGTAATCATTCCGAATTCTTAATTTTATTAGCAATTTTTTTTTCTATTTTTTAAATTTTACTTAAAATGTTAAAGATTTAATTAATTCTAAAATATCTTGATAATACTATAAAAAATTAATAATTATGTTAGTACTAAAATTGAATAAGATATCCATAGTTTTTTGAGTAAGTAAATTTTTTAATAATATAAAATATATTAGTGGGATTACTACTAATTAAAATTTTCGATACAAATTAATGACATTATAATTTATTTTATGTTAAATTATATATAATATTATTGTGTTCTAATAAATTACTTAATATATTATTATGAATTTGATAAAATTGTACATTTATATATTTCTAAAAATATAAATTTAATATAATATCTTTATATATAATATTATATATATTATTAAAATATATAAAAACATTATATAATAAAATCAATATAATTAATAAATATATATTCTAACAATAAATATAAATAATTAATACTAATATATATAATATTTTGTAAAAATATTTGCAATTAACTATTTCGAAAAATAAAATCTACTTAAATTATATAATTTATTAAATATTTATATAAATGACATAAAAGATACTTTACACTATGGAATATAAAAAACTTTATTTATAATTACGTAATTAATATGTTATAAAATTTATTATTAATTAATAGAATAATATTAAATATAAATTTTAATAAATATATATTTTTAAAGATATATATTAATTTTTATTAAAATTTACTCAAATCTCTTCAAGCAAATGAGCTAAAATAAAGTTTTTTAGAATCATCAGATTGAATGAATAATAAATTTCTTATAATTTTCATGATTAATATTTTAGTAGTGAGTAAATACACTTAATCAATAAAAAAAATCTGGAAAGATCAATATTGATATATAAAAATAAATTATTCAATATATTCCTTCTGTTTAAAATAAAACAGTATTTATTACTAAATCTTTGTCCTAATATTATGTTCAAATATAACTTAAATCATATTTTTAAAAAGAAAATTATATTAGAAATAAATTAGTTGGGGTGGTTGAGAATATAAAAAAAAAACAGATTAATATAAAAAGAAATAGAATCAAAGTTTGGAGAAAAGGGGTTTGTTTTGATTGGGTTGAAATAAGGTAAGTATAACATCTTTAAAATTTTGAAAAGCCAAATTTGCAATTCATTATAGTTCAAATGAATGAAGTAATTTAATTTCAATTAATGTGAATGTTTATATACTCTTAAAATCATGAAACATTTAAACAAAAAACCCAGAAATGATTTATTTACTTATTTTCTTTCCATAATATCAAACATTCTCTCTTAATATCAATTTAATTGTTTAATTTAAAAAATTAATGTATATATATGATAATTGTTAAATCTTAAAGTCATGTTTAAAGAAAAATTAAATGAGTTATAATTATTTTTGAAAATATATATAAATGAAATAAGATTAGAAAGATAATACGTATACATAGAATTAGAGGAATAAACAAAAATGGAGAGGCATATCTTACTAAAATATCTATTTAATGTATGAGAAAGAGCTATATTTAAATTATTACTTCTTGTGATTAGGGTTTAAAATTTTACCTGCATAAACTAATTTTTTTTTTTCTAAGTTCCCCTTTTCCCCCAAAATTTTTTTAATTTTTTTTAAATTTTCCCGGAGAATTATAATTTATTAAACTAATTTGAAATTATATTAAATTTGATTTAATATTGTCTCTTTAAATTTTCGGAATTTGCTTTACGAATGTTTGTATTCTGTAATACCAAAATAAATACTCCCCGGCCCCCCCCGGAACCCACATCCGCCGGGAGATTAAGGGAACAGGTTAATTTGGCGCTCAGATATGAGAGCGCCGGGTAAGTATCCGGGCTACGGCGTTTGGCAACCGCCCACATATACATATTTGTCGCACAGAGGGGGAAACGAAAATCAGAGAGAGAGATGAAGAGAAACAATATGAGAAAAGGCGAGGGGGGGGCCCGAAAAGGGACCCACCAAACTTGGCGGGGAATATAAAAATTCAAAAAACATAATGAAAAAATGATTAAAATACAAAAAATATTGACACTATAAAATAAACTATAATATTCATTATTTGGTTTGGGATTGATATATTTGGGTTTTTTTTCATTTTATAATTTCGTACTATAGGACCGCTGTGTAATAAACGTTCAAAAAATTTCCGATGGCGCGCTCAAATGTTTTCACAAACTTTGAAAAATAACTTAGGCCCTACAAAGCAGGAGGCCCCCCAATAAGCCGTCTAGCAACTCCAAAGAAAACAATACTCTTTTTTTATGAAGGATTCTTAAAATACTTAGGGGTGGAGATATTAATTTATATATGGGAATTAAAATGTCGACAAAAAAATAATAATATAATTTTTACATCTTCTAACCTTTTTTCATACTTTATAGTTTCTCTTACCTATCTCACTACTGTTAATCTCTTTTTTGCCCTTAAAAAACTCTACACATTTTTAAATAATTTTACATTTTCTTAAGACAGTGTTATTATAACAATGTAGGAATCTATATTCATGTCGCTTCTTATTCCTACATAATTAACCATTGATATATATATTTATTTATATTTGTATTATTTTTTTTTATTTTATAATTTTTTTTTTCTTTTTCCTCCTTTCTTTTAAGGATTTAGTTTTCTCTTTAGACTAATCCTTGGTTAAAACTTTGGATTCCTGGAAGGTTTTCTCCAACCCATTCTATATCTAAGTATATTTTATTGCTTCATAATTATTAATTTATAATATTATTTTTAAACAGTAATTATTATATATAAATATAATTATATTATAATATTTACTACATCTTTTATAGATTTTCTCACTAGAAGTGAAAAATAAACACGATAATAAAATATATATAATATAAATTGTATAAATATATTTAAAATATATATATATATATATTAAATAGAAAGACGAGTAAATATACGAAAACGCTACAGAGTTTATAAACAAAAAATAATACATGTTTATATAATATAATGAACACAAAACACTACGTTTGTACTTCCTGCTTAACTAATTTATAAGCAAGTTTGAATAGAAGTTTTAATAACTATTGAAGCATAATTTTAAAGATTTCACTCAATGTGTAATATCGTTCTAAAATTAGGTGATATTGGCTAGAGCTCACTACGTCGTCAGAAAGGAACTACATATCGCATACTAAGATAATAATTATAACTATGTAAATACTTTATAAGTATAATATAGTAGTATACATAAAATTATTATACTTTGTTAAAGAGAGGTTAAATGTACTTATTAATTACAAAGCGTATTAAAGTAGTGGTAATGCGATCTATGAATAAATATTTACTTTAACAATGTTAATATTAATTCAATCACATTCAACTTAACTATGATTAATTTTAATATATTATTTATTTTTTATAAAATATATATGTAAATCATATATCAATATATAGGTCAAAAAATACAAAAATAATATTGAACGCAAACCCTCAGTTGATAATGGATTACTTTTTATACATAAACTATATAATTATATTGTGGAAATTATTAAATCATAAACTATTTAATTTTTTAAAATGTTAAAAATTATAAAATTCGAATTTATATTTTAATATTCTTATATAAAATATAATCAAAATCTTATATTAAATTAATATGAAAAACAAATTAATAAGATAAATAAAACCCATATAATTAATATTATTTAATTAATATAACCTTTAAATCTATAAATAAACCCCGGGAAAAAATTATTTTTTGCATTACTAGTAGCTATGCCCTCACATTAAAATGTCTATATTATTTTAAATATAAATATATTAATGTTTATACAATATATTAATAATAAATTTTAATAAATATTTATTGTTAATTATTCTTATTATAATTAATTAAAAAATAATATTTTAAATATATTAATTAATTTAATAATTTATTTAATTTATTAAATATATAAAAATAATCTTTAATTTAATATTATTATATAACATATTAATATTATAAATATATATTTTAAAATATATTCATATAATTTGGAACTATATTATTTAATATAAATGATTAAAAATATTTCAAATATATATATATAATTAATGCACACGGGAAAAAAATTTATAAATTATATACTATATTTTAGTCTTTTTTTTTGCCTGACTTCTCTGCTGGCCGCTCTCCTTAATTAAATAATTAATAATTAATTTTAAAACATTAACATTTTTTTTCTTATTTAAGTAGACCACTATATATTTTATTGAAAATGTGTATTAAAAATTTTATAAATTATTTTAAAATTAATTAAATAATATTTTTATACTTTATAAGATAAGATTAATAGATTTTAAATGATTTTTAAGAAATTCAAAATAGTAAATAACTATTTATTTTATATATTAATAATCACTTAATTATAGCTTAATATTACGCTAATCACCATTGATAATATTTCTCGCTCAGAGTGGTGTTACAATACTTTAAATTATTACGATTAATTGAAAATGAAGTAATATCTAATAAACTCAACGTATAATCGGACAAGTTCTCAAAAGGAAGCGTAAGCTATGTATATAATAAAAAAATTATAAAAATTTATAAGAATAAATATGATCCTAAACATCATATACTTCCCCATTCATCTATCTACTGAAGTCGTCAGAACATCCACCACTCACTAAACATATATTCTCCCCCTTCATAACAAGGACCTGAGGTGTTTTTTTAAGAATATTAATAAAAAGTGGAAGAATGACCCAAATGCTAGAGGCCCAACTAAAAGAAAAACGAGAAAAAAAATTAAGGTATTTATATAATGATAAATATTCGACAAAAAAAAAGTCGAAAAAAAGAAAAAGCCCCTCAGCCCCCCCTTTCACGTATACGCCCCCCCTTTTACATATAACCCTTATTTAAGTGGAAAAAAGACCTATTTCGCCCCCCCCGCATTTCAGAATAAACAACATAACCACCCCCCCATTTTAAAAAAAAAATATAAAAGCTCCCTCCTATTTTTCCAAATAAAAAACGGTGGGACCCCCAAGCGGTAACGGGAACCCCCTCACTAACATGGCTCAAATCCTTAATTTATTCTATCCCGTCAATTTGGGGGTGTGGAGGGTGGGGTTTTTTTATTATTATATTAATAAATTCCCTTGTGAGGGGCCCCCCAATGGATTTT
This sequence comes from Trachelipus rathkii, assembly GCA_015478945.1. Lineage (NCBI taxonomy): Eukaryota > Metazoa > Arthropoda > Malacostraca > Isopoda > Trachelipodidae > Trachelipus > Trachelipus rathkii. The sequence continues at coordinate 30,390 of JABUQX010025541.1, forward strand.
GGGCTCACCCCCAAACTAAACCAAAAAAATAACCCCCTTCACCAAAATATCATCCGTACCCCCCATTTCCCCCCTCACCTATTTTGAAAACATAATGCCAAACTTTTTCTTTCCCCTTTTCACCTCTTTTTGCCAAAAACAAAAAAAACTCAAAACAATTCTCCTCTCCTCTCCCATCTCCCAAGGCCCCACCCTCCCAAAATTTTTCCCCACTTTTTACTTGAACTATCTCATAATAATCCCTACCTCAAATAACACTTTTTATTTATTTCCTCCAGTTTTTCTTTCCACCCCAAGCCCTTCTCACCCTATAAAATTTATCACCTCCCAAACTATATAACACTTTCCAAAATCCATCTAAAATTAACTAATCCTACCCGCCTTATAAAACCCAAAAATCCGATCTTTAAATCCATTCACCAAATTATATAATATATATCTCCTTTCGAGTCAAAATTAGGAAAAAAAATAAATATTAAATCACCGAAAAAAACCCATTACTCATCTTCGTTTTTAGAACTTACACTTTTTGCTAAATAATTAAATTTTATTCATCAAAATTTTTACCTACAAAACTCGTACATTTTAAAAATTGTTGCTGTTTTCTGGAGATTGAGGTTTATTTCCCAATTTTTTTATCTTTCATTTAACATTATATATAATATCAATTTCTACCTTTTTAATTTTCTCACTAACCTAAAAATCCAAACAACGGTAGTATATACCCCCCCCCTAAGAAAAAAATTTTGGGTGGGATTTATTATACTGTGTAATATTAAACATAAAATATACTGAAATAATTAAAAACACTTTTTTTTTCTACTGTTGATATTATTTCTATTACCCATCTTTTATTTATAAAATTATATCCCAAATAACTATAAGTTTTACCTCTAAGAGTTAAGACTTTAAAATTTAGTATTGACCAATGTTATCTACACTGCAAATTTTATTTTACATATTCCCAACAATTAAACCTTTTTTTCCTTAAACAGAAATTATATAAATTTATTAAAATATATTTAATTAGTTAAAATTAATTAAATATATATATAATATATACTATATATATAGTTAAATTAATTTAATACTAATTAAATATAAATTTTATTTTAACTTAATTAGAGAGAAAATATAAAGATAATTCATTAAATTTTTATATTATTATATTATAAATTTAAATAAATATAATTAATTTATTTAAAAATAATTTTAATCTATTATTCTTATTATTTTAATTTTAATATATTAAATATAATAAATTTTCTGCTTTTTTTTTTTTTTTTATTTTATTCCCTAGAAGGGTGGTCGTGGGGAGTTGGCTTCCACCTGCGTGACATAAAAAAGGTATCCCAGTGTGTGACTTTCCCCCCCCGGAGTCCCCCCCAGGAAAAAAGGTTCGGGAGGGTTTCCCCCGGAAAGTCCAGGGAAGGGTCTCTACCCCCCGGTTTTAAAATTTTTTTTCTCCAAAAAGGGGGCGGGGGGGGGGGTTGGGGGGGGGGAAGAACAAAAGAAAGTTTTCCCGTCTCCCCACTCCCTACCCCCATCCCCCCCCACCCCTACTCTCCCCCCCCCGGGAAAATAAAACAAAAAAAGTTTCTACCCGGGAAAGAAAAAAAAAAAAGTTCCCTGGGAAAAAAGTCCTCCCACCGGAATAGTCATTCGCTCTCCCCCCTAATTAGGAGTTAATGTAGCGCGCGGTTTCAAACCGAGAAAAAAAAAACTTTAAGCGTGGTATCAATAAGCTGTTATGGAGTAGCTAGAGTGATTTTCGGGAAGTGAAAAAGGCCCCTCCCACCCGTGTAGTTTCACTGGGATATTCTTGGGGACCCCCAATTATCAATGTGAATTAATTTTATTTTTGTATTCCGCTTTTGGTTGGTAAAGGCAACAGGCCGTACCAAAAACATAATGGTCCTCAACGTGGAAAACGATTTTCACCCCTCTGCAGGTTCCTCGGTTAATATAATAATCCATACTCGATTTGCAAACCCGTACCTTTCCTGGCCGATCAAACACCGGTGATAAAAGAAAAACATTAAATGAAAAAGTTTTTTTTTAGGAAAATTAGATCACTGTGACAGTTGTAAAAGATAGGTAGGGTTTTATTATTTTTATTATAATAATATATAATCTATAATCATTTTGTATAAACTCAACATATAATTTACATATTTAGCTAAGTATATGAGTAACATAAATGGTTAAGAATCTTATTGAGAGGGCTCACAAATAAAAGTCGTCTTTGTTTTTCGAATCTTATTAAATAAATAATGTGATTTATTTATTTATTTGGAGATATAAAAAAATTTTTTTTATTTTTATTTTGAGAGATATATTAAATATGATATAATAAAAATATAATAATAAAAGGGGGGGAATTCGAAGTAATATTAAAATTGACAGTTGAAATGGTATAAAAAGGACCCCTTTGGGTGGGGGGAAAGGAATCTTCCCTCCTTTTTTCACCTCTTTTAACTGTGAAAAAAGGGGGATTTATTTATATGTGTCTGATATTTATTGCCCCCGGAAAAACTAAATAGTAATGCCATAAAATTGATTATTTTTTTTACTTCCCTTTGTTCAAATCGAGAATATTCTCAATCTTAAAGAAATGACTCAAAAAAATTCTAGTATTTAGTTCAATGAATAAATACAGAAAAGATGAAAGGATATCGGTCGGATGCTACCATTAAAATATAATTCTAGTAGTATTATTTTTTTTTATTTTTTTTCCCCATATATATATTAATATATGGGAGTGTGGAGTTGTTGGGATAAAGTTACGATATAAAAGAATAAAAGAAAATAAAGAGTGTCTCTTTGAAAGAAAAAGTGGAAAAAGAGAAAATAAGGGAAAAGATGTAAGGAAGAAAGGGGAAGAAAATAAAAAAGTAAAGATGAAAGACAAGGAGAAATAATAAGAAAAGGAAAAAAGGATAAAAAATGCATGAATTTTAATGTAAATTAGGTGAAGAAAAGAAGAAGAAAGATTGGGAAAGAGGGAGGACGAAATAAAAATATAGAAAAGGTACTTCACAGTGGATTCAAGGAAAATAGAGAGGAAAGATGAAAAGAAAGAAAAGGAGGAAAGGGAAAACAAGTGAGAAAGAAAAATAGAAAAATGGATAGTATATAACAATTATATATATTTATATTATATATTATATTCTCAGTTAAAAAAAGAAAAAAGCCCCTTTGTTTACTTCAGTTTTTTTTTTTTTTGATTCTCCTATAAAATTCTGGGGTTAAATTTTTATTTAAGCCCCCGGCATTAGTATTTATTAAAACTAATTATCAAAATTAGGAAAAAAAGTTTGGAAAATAAAAAAAAGAACATTAATATAAAAGTTGTTATCTGATTCTTTTTCGTGGGTGAATGCCCGGCCGAAATAAAATGGGGAGGCAATTTTGGGAAGAAAAGAGGTTAAAAAATCTAAGAGCCCCCCCCCTTGGAAAGGTGAGTTTTTTTTTGGTAATTTAAAACAGAAAAATAAAATTACCGAAATTATTTAAGCCTGGGGTTTTTTTAACTTAAAGCAGTTCTTATTTAAATAATACTTTTAATAAATATCAATTTTTTCGTGGGGGAGGTTTTTCCCCTTCCCCCTCTACAGGAAAAAAACAACCCAAAAGGGCGATGGCCCCAACTTTTACCAAAACTAAAAAAAAAAAAAAAACACTCATTTTTCGAAAATCCCTTACGTTAATATTTTAAGAAAAAAAAACAAAGAAAAAAAATAGAATAAATAAAAAACCAACAAAAGAAATTATTTTTATTACAATAACAAAAATGAAAATTTAAGTCCCACCCCCCGGGCCCCCCCCCCATTTTTTTTAAATAAAGTGAAAAAAAGAAAACAAAAAAATAAATGGTGAAGATAGAAAAAAACGAATTGTATCGATACAACGCTCGAACAAAAATTCCATTAATAATTAACAACCTAAAACAAAATGAAAAAAAACCCCAAAATTTTTTCAAACCCCAATAAAAGTTTGGGGTTACC